>CM062807.1:1229958387-1230183940 GCA_031772625.1 Pinus tabuliformis
AACCCATAAACCGTTTGGTATAATTCAACCCATATTGTATTTTATTTAAATAATTAATATTTTTAATCGCGTTCCTAAGTCTAAACTTAGGGAAATTTAAGCATTAATGGCTATTAATCAAAATATGGGTGAGAATGATCTAGAAGAAGGATCAAGTCAAGTGTAATCTTAGATGTTGATGAGAGAATTAATCTTGGTCGTTGAAGTCTCAACCAAAAAATTATAAGAAGAAGACGTGGGGTTCATTTCGAAACACACATGGAGAGAATAAATTGATACAAAATTCGATTTCTGGGGCTAGGAAGTTGAGAAATTCGAACTAGGTGATCATTCTACAACATACGGCAAGGATAGTTCGGGAATACTGACATAGAGGTAGACAAAAGCTACTGGAGGTAGCGCAAAAACTAAGAAGACTAACGTTTAGCCAATTTGGACCCACACATGCTTGACACATAGCCAAAAGGGCTAGCACAGAAGCAGAAGTTTCCCGCAACAGAAAAAGGGGGAACTGTTAGGGAACTACTGAAACAGCCAGGAAGGTTGACGCAGTAGGTAGAAGAGACAGCGCAGAGATGACGTAGAGCTTGTAAGGCTAATGCAGGGCCATCATAGAGGTAGTCGAGGGTTAGCCAGTTTTGCTACCAGATCAGCCGGAATCTGCTGGGTGAAGTGAGGTAAAACTCATTTAGTTTTTCGCCATCATATTTTCTCTGTCACTATATTGTCAAGAGGGCATCCCACACTGTATTCAAAATTACTGCTTAATAATAGAAAACCCTCAGAGTTATTGCACCGGTTTTCCCACATTGGGTTTTTCAGGGGACTATTTTGTCCAAAAAATTGTGTCCTATGTATCTTGTTCTTTGCTCAGTTTTTTTTAATGTAATCAAATATTAAAGTAGTGTAGGCTGCAAAATTAATTTACTTCAATATTTAGAAAATAATTTAATAATTTATATTAAAACAAGTAGGAGAAGTAAATTCAGTTTTTGCTATGGTAGGGGTTCCTCAGACTAGGAATTTCACATGGTATCATAGCATTGATTTCGAAACAAGAAGAGTAGATCCAACACTGAGCAGAGACGCCAAAAGCTGCACTTGGTAGCAATTCGAATCCCCTTGAAGGGATTGCCTAGTCCTTGACAGAAAGCAGAGATTGCAGAGAAATCTCTCTTTAAGAGAGTCGATAGAGAGGTACAATTTCTAGTTCATGAGTTTGCAGAGGAATAGGGAGTGACCCAGAGCCTCAGCGCAGTGCTTTGATCTGAAAATGGAAGGTACTTGAAAAAGGGTGCAAGGTATCCATTTTAATTTATGTAAATGAGTGAGAAAATACTCCAAGTTTAAATATGAAAATGTGAGAACTTCTTATTTCTAATACAGAGATAGACTGTAGGGGCATTTACTGGATATGTCACCTCTAAAGACAGGATGAGATCCAAAAGCTACCCGGCCCTCTACAGACCCTGCCTAAAGAAATAATAGAAGTAAACACTCAGATTTAATTAAAAAGAAAGCTTGCTTGAACTTGACATTATGCAGAATTTTAGCTTGAAAGAGGTGTATGTCTTTTCTTTTGTTTATGTGTTTTATGTTTATTTGTTTTTGCTAAAACTTAACATATATATCAGCAACATAATTCAACCATAGAATATCAAAACACAACAACGATATAATATAGGACTTCACCCCAACTCTTGGGCTACATCTCCTTTGAGCTTCGTCAACATGACTAGACTCTTTGGGATTAAGGTAATTACATTATTTTACAAGCTCCACACTTAACCACAATGAATCCAAAAATGATTCAAAGGGCTTATAATACCATTTTAAATCCCTTTAATGTCTATCCAATTCCTACAAACAGCTTAAGGATTCCATGGATACACATCCTTCTCTCGGTGCACTAAGCTTCTCTTAGCTTCTAAATGGCTCAAACTCCCTCAAATTCCTGTTTCAGTCACTGAAACCACTACTGTTGTATCCAATAATGATCAGACACCAAATACCAACTGATTAATTACTTACATCAAGCACAACATCACCAAAAATGATTCTCCTCCACAGTTTGTCTAGGGCTGCCCACGACTTCACATCAGCTTCTCAAGCTGTGGAAGTACTCAAAATGATTTGAAACCACTTCAATTGGTTCCAAAATTACTGAAATAGTCAAGATAGAGTTTTTTTTCATCAGAAACGGCCTCCAGCTGCTCTGGTTTCGCCTACGCACACTGTTGGCACCCCGTGGCACTAGGGTCAAGGAAAACTTCTCTGCTGAGTTTTCAACCTCTAAAAGTCTTTAATACTTGTTGAAACCTCTCTAAACGTATTCAAAATGATTTTTTCAGTCAATAATGACCACTGGTTCGCTGCAAATGTCCTCTAGCTCCCCTGGCTAGGTCGTGCACTGCTGCTGATCAAATCGGCAAAAATGGCCTCTAGAGCTTAAATGAAGCTTTTTGGCTTTCTCATGTTCTTAACAGGCTCTACAAACCATCTAAATATATTAATAAGGTATGACATAGCTAAGAATGCCTGTTCATTTACCTTAAACAGATAAACATAGTCCAATACACAACCTTCTCCTTCAAGGCCCTGATGGCTCCTTCATTTTCTTTGTAGCTTAATCCTATGAAGATTACCTCTCTTAGAATTCAAACTTGCTCCATTGATTCCAGAAGGTTGAAGAGACCCAAAATAAAAAAAATAAAAATAAAAATCACATCAAAAGGCCTCTCCTGGCCAAAGTTATGGCTAACTGCAGTTTTGTCTAGTTACCCCTAGAAAAACTCCACTAAAACTGGCTAACTGCCAACTAACTCCACTAAATCTGGCCACGACACCAAAAACGTGAATTCCACCAAACTGCCCGCCAAATGGACCACAATTTCCAGTGGGATTTCTGCATGTGACCGATGGCACCGTAACCATCGGAGTTTGCTTAACCAACAAGCTTTTGGGTCCCGTTCCGCGCGTGTGGTCACATGGTTAGGGGTTGGCCCTTAGGGGATGGCCCCTTTTCTGTCCAACCAAAACTTCATTAAGATTTAAATATAAAACGTGACCCATTGATGTTAAGATTCACCATGCAAGCGGGTTGGTCAAGCCTGTGGGCTTACAGTGGAGAGACCAGGGTTTAAATCTGCAGAGTTGCAAAAAGTTTTTCCGAACCAACCAAATGTAATATTCCAAAGAATATTTTGGGGAATATTCTAGAGAATATTACATGGAATATTCCAAGGAATATTCCTATAAATAATTTTATATTTTTTTTCAATATTCAAAAATGAAGGTCATTGGGTGATTTTTAAATCAGAATAAATTCTCCATATGGAGTCCATTTTTCGAACCGTTCATGGTGCTAGAATTAGGAAGACGAGACCTATACGATCGTTCAGGTTCCAACCCAATCTGAGCACTTTCAAATTTGAGCATTTTCCCTAGCTCAGTCTTGAGCTCCTGATCACACCTCCCAAATCAGATGCTTTTAGTCCCCAAAAGCTTACTGAAATGCTGAACTGAAATATAGTACAGAAAATGAGAGAATGAATATCCTCTTCTCTTCAACCCTTCAAACATTTACTTTGCATGGAAAATGAATTTGAACCACAAATGGAAAGAAATTAACATTTCCCTTCCTGAATGCGCTTCCTCCTGTCCACAACTATCTTTCTTGCACCCACACAAAAAAAATTTGGTGAGAAAATTACAGAATGAAATTGAACAACACTGCCTTGATCAATGATCTAAGGTGGCTCAAAACAAACAAGATATTACAGCATAGAATACATGCATACATCCAAAATTTACATATGTACAAAAGGAGTACATCTTACTATGTCAAGAATTCCATCCACTTCTCACCAAGCCACTTCCATGGTGACTTTTGCTGCTGCAACTTTTCCCCATGTGAAACTTCCCTTTCCACATCAATAATGGAAACCGTGGTTCCACCTTTGCCAATCTTCTTGTCCTCTTGTTGGATGTGTGTAGGACAACGAGTTGGATGTAAAGTCCAACAATGAGAGACAACATGTCCCTTCTTTTGGAAAAAAGTGTAAATCTTATGCACCTTCTTTGAAGGTAGTTTTTTCTTTATCTGTTTCCTGTGTGCTTTCTTCCTCATCCAGCATCTTGAAATATGATGGTTAAAGTGACCACAATATGTACAGGAAATATTTCTTTCATTAAAGCATGTAAAATACTCATGTCTTGCAGAAACACAATCAAATTGATCATGAGAAGATGTATACCTCTTGTGATGCTTTGCATGTTTATCCTTTTTTCCTCCATGAGGAGATGAACTAGTAGAGGCTCCAGTTTTCAATTGCAGACTAGCATCATTGTTCTTGTCTTGAAAACTGCCTAAAATTGCATGCTTGCCATAAGCTGCATGTCTACCATCTTCTTGCTGCAACAAAGGCTTAAAGCAATGGCAATCATCTTTGAAACAAATTTGACATATTTTCCTCATGGAACCTGGAACAAAGGTTCTCTTTGAATTAGCCTCACACGCCTTCATGGCTTTTGAGTTTTCGCTATTAGATTGCACATAATCAAGTACAAGATTCGTGGGTCGTTCCTCAACAAAAAGGGGTTCAATCATGCCTTATGCATGCTTTCCTAATCGTTTGCCTTCATAACCCATCTTAATCATTAATTTGGATCCTACTCCCCTTGTATACTTTTCGAAAGATCCAACACATCTTTCTAAACAGGAAACTAAAGACAAATTAGAATGGATTACCTATTTCTCACGCATGTTCCTGGTCAAAGCCTCTTGGGCTTGATGAAATTGCAACTCAATATCATGCAATCATTGAAGAATTTATTCCTTCTCCTACTTCATGCCCAACGATTTCTCACGAAGCTCTGTGCTTTCTCTTTTATCCTCAAACAGGATCTGCACCATATCCTTCAATATAAGGAATTCACGCTTCATATCCTCATCGAAGAACCTTGTGAAGGATGAAACTTCACTTGTAGAAGTTTTCATTATGATGTCAATGAATAAATTAACTTCAACAATGTTCTTAAAGCTTTTCAGAACAAACGACAAAGCTTTTTCACCCAAATGTCTTTACAGCCATCACATATTCAAGCAGCCAACAACACACAAATCAAGTGAAAATATTGTTCAAGCAACCAATAGCAAACCAACTCAAGTGAAAATATTGGAGTGGTTTTAAGGTCCTTTGGGTCAGCAAAATATCTTCTATTCCTTTTTGTCTTCTCCGAGACTTAGCTAATCAGTAGTTATCCCCAAACTTCAACAAACTCAAACAACTTGCCAATCTTCTACATTGCTTTAATGACCTTTCAAGCTATACAATCAAGCTATTGTGATGTCAATCAAGCAAACCAAGTGCTCTGATACCAACTTGATATGAAAATGGAAGGTACTTGAAAAAAGGGTGCAAGGTATCCATTTTCATTTATGTAAATGAGTGCGAAAATACTCCAAGTTTAAATCTGAAAATGTGAGAACTTCTTATTTCTAATATAGAGATAGACTGTAGGGGAATTTACTAGATATGTCACCTCTAAAGAGAGAATGAGATCCAGAAGCTACGTGGCCCTCTAAAGACTCTACCTAAAGAAATAATAGAAGTAAAAACCCATATTTAATTAAAAAAAAACCTTGCTTGAACTTAACGTTATGCAGAATTTTAGCTTGAAATAGGTGTATGTCCTTTCTTTTGTTTATGTGTTTTAATTTTATTTGTTTTTTCTAAAACTTAACATATATATCAGCAACATAATTCGGCCATAGAATATCAAAACACAACAGCAATATAATATAGTAGTTCACCCAACTCTTGGGCTACATCTCCTTTGAGCTTCGTTAACATGACTAGACTCTTTGGGATTAAGGTAATTAAATTATTTTACAAGATCCACACTTAACCGAAATGAATCCAAAAATGATTCAAAGGGATGAGAATACCATTTTAAATCCCTTTAATGGATGTCCAATTCCTGCAAACAGATTAAGGCTTCCATGGATACACATCCTTCTGTTGGTGCACCAAGCTTCTCTGAGCTGCTAAATGGCACAAACTCCCTCAAATTCCTATTTATGTCACTGAAACATCTACTGATGTATCCAATAATGACCAGAAACGAAATAACAACTGATTAATTGCTTACATCAAGCACAACATCCCCAAAAATGGCTCTCCTCCATGGTTTGCCCAGGGCTGCCCACAACTTCACATCAACTTCTCGAGGTGTAGAAGTACTCAAAATGATTTAAAACCACTTCATTTGGTTCCAAAATGACTGAAATATTCAAGATAGAGTTTTTTTCATCAGAAACGGCCTCTGGCTGCTTCGGTTTCGCCTACACACACTGTTGCCACCCCCTGGCACTAGGGTTAAGGAAAACTTCTCTGTTGAGTTTTCGATCTCTAAAAGTCTTTAATACTTGCTAAAACCTCTCTAAATGGATTTAGAATGATTTTTTCAGTCAAGAATGACCACTGTTTCGCTGCAAATGTCCTGTAGCTCCCTTGGCTAGGCCCTGCACTAATGCAAAAACAGCCTCTATAACTTAAATGAAGCTTTTCAGCTTTCTAATATTCTTAACAGGCTCTAAAAAACATCTAAACAAACTCATAAGGTATGAAATAACTAGGAATGCCTATTCATTTACCTTAAACAGATAAACACAGTCCAATACACAACCTTCTCCTTCAAGGCCCTGATGGCTCCTTCATCTTCTTCGTAGCTTAATCCTTTGAAGATGACCTCTGTTAGACTTCAGACCTGCTCCATTGAGTCCAAAAGGTTGAAGAGACCCAAAATAAAATAAAAAAAATTGCATCAAAAGGCCTTTCCTAGCCCAAGTTATGGCTAACTAAAGTTTTGTCCAGTTACCCCTAGAAAAACTCCATTAAAACTGGCTAACTGCCAGTTAACTCCACTAAATCTAGCCACGATGCCAAAAATTGTGGATTCCACCAAACTACCCGCCAAATGGACCACAACTGCCAGCGGGATTTCTGCATGTGACCAGTGGCACCGTAACCGTCGAAGTTTGTTTGACCACCAAGCTTTTGGATCCTGCTTCCATGCACGTGGTCACATGGTTAGGAGCTAGCCCCTTTTTCACCCAATTGAAACTTCATTAAGATCTAAATATAAAACCGGACCCATTGATGTTAAGATTCACCGTGCAAGTGGGATGGTCGAGCCTGTGGGCTTGCAGCGAAGAGACCAGGGTTTGAATTCGTGGAGTTGCAAAAAGTTTTGCCGAACCAATCAAATGAAATATTCTAGAGAATATTCTAGAGAATATTCTAGGGAATATTCTAGAGAATATTCTAGCGAATATTCCTCAAAATATTTTTTTTTTTATTTTTTTTCCAAAATTGAAAAATGAAGGTCAATGGGTGATTTTTAAATCAGAATAACTTCTCCATATGGAGTCCATTTTTCGAACCATTTGCAGTGTCTGAATCAGGAAGATGAGACCTATCCAGACGTTCAGGTTCCAACCTAATATGAGCACTTTCAAATTTGAGCATTTTCCCTAGCTCAGACTTGAGCTCCTGATCACACCTCCCAAATGAGAGGCTTTTGGTCCCCAAAAGCTTACTGAAATTCTCAACTGAACTCTAGTACAGACAATGAGAGAATGAAAATCCTCTTCTCTTTAGCCCTTAAAACATTTTCTTTGCATGGAAAATGACTTTGAACCACAAATGGAAAGAAATTAACATTTCCCTTCCTGAATGCGCTTGTCCTCTTGTGCACAACTATCTTTCTTGCACTCACAAAGAAATTTTCTGGCGAGAAAATTATAGAATGAAACTAAACAACATTGCCTTGATCAATGATCTAAGGTGGCTCAAAACAAACAAGATATTACAACATAGAATACATGCATACATCCAAAATTTACATATGTAAAAAAGGAGTACGTCTTACTGTGTCAAGAAGTCCATCCACTTCTCACCAAGCCACTTCCATGGCGACTTTTGCTACTGCAATTTTCCCCATGTGAAACTTCCCTTTCAACATCATTAATGGAATCTGTGGTTCCATCTTTGCCAATCTTCTTGTCCTCTTGTTGCATGTGTGTGGGACGACGAGTTGGATGTAAAGTCCCACAATGAGAGACAACATGTCCCTTCTTTTGGCAAAAAGTGCAAATCTTATGCACCTTCTTTGAAGGTAGTCTTCGCTTTATCTATTTCCTTCGTGCTTTCTTTCTCATCAAGCATCTCGAAACATGATGGTTAAATTGACCACAATATGTACAAGAAATCTTTCTTCCATTAAAGCATGTAAAATTTCATGCCTTGCAGAAACACAATCAAATTGATCATGAGAAGATGTATACCTCTTGTGCTACTTTGCATGTTCATCCTATTTGCCTCCATGAGGAGATGAACTAGTAGAGGCTCCAATTTTCAATTGTAGACTAACATCATCATTCTTGTCTTGAAAACTACCTAAAATTGCATGCTTGCCATAAGCTGCATGTCTACCATCTTGTTGCTGCAACAAAGGCTTAAAGCAATGGAACTCATCTTTGAAACAAATTTGACATATTTGCCTCATGTAACTTGGAACAAAAGTTCTCTTTGAATTAGCCTCACATGCCTTCATGGCTTTTGAGTCTTCGCCATTAAATTGCACATAACGAAGTCCAAGATTCTTGGGTCGTTCCTCAATAGAAAGGGGTTCAATCATGCCTTGTGCATGCTTGCCTTATCCTTTGCCTTCATAACCCATATTAATCATTAACTTGGATCCTACTCCCCTTGTATTGCTTTTCGAAAGATCCAACCATACTTCTAAAAAGGAAACTGAAGACAAATCCGAATGGATTACCTCTTTCTCACATGTTCTTGGTCAAAGCCTCATGGGCTTGATGAAACTACAACTCCATATCATGCAATCTTTGAAGAATTTATTCCTTCTCCTACTTCATGCCCAAAAATTTCTCACGAAGCTCCGTGCATTCTCTTCTATCCTCAAATAGGATCTACACCATATCCTTCAATATAAGGAATTCACGCTTCATATCCTCATCGAAGAACCTTGTGAAGGACGAAACTTCACTTGTAGAAGTTGCCATTATGATTTCAATGAAAAAATTAACTTCAACAATGTTCTTAAAGCTTTTCAAAACAAATGACAAAGCTTTTTCACCAAAATGTCTTTACAGCCATCACATATTCAAGCAGCCAACAACACACAAATCAAGTGAAAATCTTGTTCAAGCAACCAATAGCAAACCAACTCAAGTGAAAATATTGGAGTAGTTTTGAGGTCCTTTGGGGTAAGGAAAATATCTTCTATTCCTTTTTGTCTTTTCTAACACTTAGCTAATCAGTAGCTATCCCCAAACTTCAGCAAACTCAAACAACTTGCCAATCTTCTACACTACTTTAAAAACCTTTCAAGTTATACAATCAAGCTATTGTGATGTCAATCAAGCAAACCAAGTGCTCTGATACCAACCTGATATGAAAATGGAAGGTACTTGAAAAAGGGTGAAAGATATCCATTTTCATTTATGTAAATAATTGCGAAAATACTCCAAGTTTAAATCTAAAAATGTGAGAACTTCTTATTTCTAATACAGAGATAGATTGTAGGGGAATTTACTGGGTATGTCACCTCTAAAGAGAGGATGAGATCGAGAATCTACCTGGCCCTCTACAGACTCTACCTAAAGAAATAATAGAAGTAAACACTTTGATTTAATTAAAAAAGAACCTTGCTTGAACTTGATGTTATGCAGAATTTTAGCTTGAAAGAGGTGTATGTCTTTTCTTCTGTTTATGTGTTTTAAGTTTTTTTTTTTTTGCTAAAACTTAACATATATATAAACAACATAATTCAGCCATATAATATCAAAACACAACAGCAATATAATATAGGATTTCACCCCAACTCTTGGGCTACATCTCCTTTGAGTTTCATCAACATGACTAGACTCTTTGGGATTAAGGTATTTAAATTATTTTACAAGCTCCACACTTAACCACAATGAATCGAAAAATGATTCAAAGGGCTGAGAATACCATTTTAAATCCCTTTAATGGCTGTCCAATTCCTGCAAACAGCTTAAGGCTTCCATGGATACACATCCTTCTGTCGATGCACTAAGCTTCTCTGAGCTTCTAAATGGCACAAACTCCCTTAGATTCTTGTTTCTGTCAATAAAACCACTACTTATATATCCAATAATGATCAGACACCAAATACCAACTAATTAATTGCTTACATCAAGCACAACATCCCCAAAAATGGCTCTCGTCCATGGTTTGCCCAAGGCTGCCCACGAATTCACATCAACTTCTCGAGCTTTATAAGTACTCAAAATGATCTAGAACAACTTCCGTTGGTTCCAAAATGAATGAATTAGTCAAGATAGAGTTTTTGTTCATCAGAAATCGCCTCTGACTGCTCCAGTTTCACCTACACACACTGTTGGCACCCCTTGGCACTAGGGTCAAGGAAAATTTCTCTGCTGAGTTTTTGACCTCTAAAGGTCTTTAATACTTGCTAAAACTTCTATAAATGGATTCAGAATTATTTTTTCATTCAAGAATGACCATTGATTCGTTCCAGATGTCCTTTAGCTCCCCTGGTTAGGCCCTGAACTGCTACTGATCAAATCAACAAAAATGGCCTCTATAAATTAAATGAAGCTTTTTCACTTTCTAATGTTCTTAAAAAGCTTTGAAAACTATCTAAACATATTCATAAGGTATGAAATAGCTAAGAATGCATGTTCATTTACCTGAAACAGAAAAACACAGTCCAATACACAGCTTTCTCCTCCAAGGCCCTGATGGCTCCTTCATCTTCTTAGTAGCTTAATCCTCTGAAGATGACATTTTTTAGACTTCAAACCTACTCCATTGGGTCCAAAAGGTTGAAGAGACCCAAAATCAAAAGAAAAAAAATCACATCAAAAGGCCTCTCCTAGCCAAAGTTATGTCTAACTGACGTTTTGTCCAATTACCCCTAGAAAAACTCCACTAAAATTGGCTAATTACGAGTTAACTCCACTAAATCTGGCCACGGTGATGAAAATTGCAGATTCCACCAAACTTCCCGCCAAATGGACCACAAGCGTCGGCAGGATTTATGCATGTGACTAGTGGCACCGTAACCATCGGAGTTTGTTTAAACACCAAGCTTTTGGGTCCCGGTTCCGAGCGCGTGGTCACATGGTTAGGGGTTGGCCCCTTTTCCACCCAACCAAAACTTCATTAAGATTTAAATATAAAATGTGACCCATTGATGTTAAGATTCACCGTGCATGCGGGCTGGTTGGGCCTGTGGGCTTTCCGCGGAGTTTCAAAAAGTTTTGCCGAACCAACCAAATGGAATATTATAGAGAATATTCCAAAGAATATTCTAGGGAATGTTCCAAATAATATTCTAGGGAATGTTCCAAAGAATATTCTAAGGAATATTCCTCAAAAAAAATTAATTTCTTTTTCAAAATTAAAAAATGAAGGTCATTGGGTGATTTTTAAATTGGAATAACTTCTCCATATGGAGTCCATTTTTCAAACCGTTCATGGCACCAGAGTCAGGAAGACGAGACCTATCCAATCATTCAGGTTTCAACCCAATCTGAGCACTTTCAAATTTGAGCATTTTCCCTAGCTCAAACTTGAGCTCCTGATCATGCTTGAAGGATGATGTTTCTTTCGGTGCATAAATCCGTTGGAAAAGAGCAAAGACACATAGAAGGGGAATTTTCTACTCAGAGAGCTTTTCACCATAAGCTCAAAAATCTCACTTACCTGGCAGTAGTGTTGAGCTATGACTAGAGGGGTCAGTTCAACAATTTGGGTGAGATGGCATCAAATGGTCTTAGATATCATGGCAGGTTGGAAGGTGCTTCCAACTATGTCATGGAAGGCCAAAATATTAAAAGTTTTGGAAGAGTATGATCTCAAAGCCTACATGTAGTATACCTAGGGGGCATAGTATGGGATACAGAGGGAGGTACCCAAGGGGATAATGTAATAATGGGATGGACCATAGTTAATAAATAAAGTGGTTAACCCGTATCATGTAAGGGACCAGAAGTAGTAATGTGATAAGCCCATGTATTAGATATATGGTATTGAGAGAACCATGGTAATGACCCATGGTATTGTATGTATGAATCCTATATAGAGGCTAGAGACTCCCCATTCAGAGATGTCAAGGATTATTGTATTGGAAAGCATATGGCTTCTGGAGTGTTCTCCTTCCTTAAGGAGTGATGGTATGGTGTTACCCTACCTCAAGGGTTTGATCAATAAAGAAGCATTTCTATCTATTTATCTCTTGTTATTTTTAAGTATATTTTCATTGTCATATATTTGTAGGCCAGATCTATTACAAGTGGTATAAAGGAAGGAGAACACTCCACAAGGCATATGCTTGCCAATACAATAATGTTTGACATCTCTCAATGAGGAGTCTCTAGCCTCTATATAGGATTCATATAGACAATACCATTGGTCATTACCATGGTTCTCTCAATACCATATATCTAATACCTTGGGCTTATCACATTACTACTTGTGGTCCCTTACATGATACGGGTTAACCACTTTATTTATTAACTATGGCCCATCCCATTATTACATTATTCCCTTAGGTACCTCCCTCTGTACCCCATACTATCCCCCAAGGTATACTAAACTACGTCAAGAGTGTTCGGGATGTTCCTGCTGACAATGATAAAAAAAAGAAGTAGAAGGTTGAAAAGGGGAAGGCAAAGAAGTTCAAGATAATGTGTGAAGGTGAAGAGGTTCGAGATCATGTGGTCTCACAATTACAGGGAAAAGATACAACCCGAGAGATGTGGCAAGCTTTGTCTTCATTGTATGAAGTCTCTTCTAAACAACAGAAGATGTACCTAGAACAAAATTCGTAGTGAACATTGATGCAAAAGGGAGAAGGAGTTAACTCATATCTTCTGCGTCTTCAGGACACTAGAGACCAACCTGTTGCAGTGGGGTCTACTCCTTAATCTACCACAATGGTAAGGATGACCTTGAATGGATTCTTCGATGAATGGAAAGTTTTTGTCCATTGTATATTGGCCAGGGAAAGACTACCTTCATGGTAAGAGATGTGGGCAGCTCTTCAATAGGAAGAATTAAGGAGGTATCTAGTTAAGGTCAACCTCAATGGCAATAGCGGGAGTGGCATGAATACAAAGGAGGAGGAGGAGAACTGTTAGTACTATTTTATTGCTATTCTTTTCTTCTAAAAATCCATCATTTATCTACCATTTTCTTCCATAAACTCCTCATAGTCCATTGAAATTGATTAATAAAGCATTATAATTGTTATTTTACATTAAATTTAATTTATGGTTTTTTATGTTAAAAATTGGAATTTTTCAACAAAATTACGGGATGTAATGAATTCCTGTAATTGGTTTATGTTGTCACATGTGGCATGGCAGGAAAATCGAAACAGAAGATAAGGACGTGATCTAGGATGTACATACATGTTGGAAAATCTATTTAGCATCGAATTTGAAGCTCCTGAATACATGGTCAATGCTGGTCAAACCCAACCTATTTAGCAGAAAAATATGAAGTTACAATGAATGTACTTGATCTTTTGCTTAAGATTAGGGACCCTAAACTGATTTCGATTTGTTTTAGAAATCAGTTAGGATTAGGAAGAATGAAAATAGCCTTTTTGGTTGTAAATTTTAATAAATAGGAGGATTTTGATTATTATAAAAAAAAATGCTAGTGAAGACATGGAAAGAGCAGACTTAAGACTGTAAGCGTATTCCAGAACTCTGTTTTTAATGTAATCTACTCTCAAAACTTAATCAAAGGCAGAATTTCATCAATTATGGTGTTTATGAGTTAACGTTCTTATCACTTGAAGTTTTTCAAAGTGTGCCATCAAAGCGTGGAAGGGCCCCTACGTGAGGATTGGTACACTTTCTTTTCTGTTTCATAGAATTTAGTATTCATATCTTAATAGTGTTTTACTTCATTTCATTCCCTGTGAGTTTATCAATTTAATTAGAATTTCTTGTGATTGATATTTTATGATTCATAGTAGTAGCTTGAAAGTTCAATTGCAAAATTATTGAACAAGTCCTTGTAAAAGGTTTAATTGAACATTGAATTTCAAAATATTTCTATGAACTCTGTTTTCATGAATTTGATTTTTACTATGTTTAGTGTGTTATTTTGAAAGAGTTTTTGTGAATTATATCCTTGTAAGAGGATTGAGAACTCAGACTAGTAACACTCTGCTTTTAGAACAGTTAATTAAATTAGATGATATAAGTGTTTAAATTGTGAAAGGAAACATACTTCAATCTCTTGTAAAAGAGTGTTGTAGCCTATCACACTAGACACTTACTTAGACAGATTAGATCCTTTTAGGTCTATATAATTTAGACATGTGCCTCTAAGTTTACCTACCTTGGTTGACATTAAATTTAGTGTAATCTAGAACCCTGGATTGGTCTCTACAAGAACACATCTCTAACATCAAAGGGACAGCAAAAGTAGAAGTGGAAGAAGGAGACATCAAAGGTGAAATGTTTCAGATGTGGTGAGATGGGCCACTTTGCATCCCAATGTCCTTTGAAGCAAAAGGAGTAGGATAAGAAACATGATCCTAAGGCTTCTACAACAAATATTGACGAAGATACGTTTTCCATGAGTGCTCACACATCTCCAGGAGAGAAATGGCATGATATTGAGCTGTAGTCGGGAGGGCTATGTGTTGGCAGGATCCATGAGGAAGCCCACCTCTTAGTTCAATTCCTTGCTATGGAAGCCCTGTTGGAAATACTGAGAGGGGGGGTGAATCAGTATTCCTTTTCAATTTTTATTTTTACCAGTTAAATCATTTATATTTAGAACACAAAAATGAACAATAGGAGTAAATTATTTTATTAATATAATGTTTACAATAAAACAAGTACAATATATATCAGGCTCCAATCTCTTGCCAAGCACCAACTTGGACTTTTTGCGAGGCTCCAACCTCTAGGGCACCAACCCTATCTTGTCAAGGCACCAACCTTGGATTTAGAAGCACCAACTCCAAGGACACCAATCCTCCCAATTCTGAGGCACCAAACCCAAGGGATCCAACCATATCTTGTCAAGGCATGTTTGATAATAATTCTCTGCTCCCAAAATCTTCTTTACTAAATTTTGTCAATTTACAGCTTCAGTGTAGTCTCCATGCTACAACATCAATGACAACCTGTCTTCATATGAAGGAGTCTTCACAACTCTTCATACTGTCCACATAGAGTCTGCAAAGTTACCTCATGGTGATATCAAATAGCCATCATGATCTCCAATAATGTCTCCACACAACTTCAGTGTGTCTACAATGAACTGCACTAAGCTTTGCACAAAAACCAACTCTCTACTTCAAGCCTTTATTCTCACTTTCACGGTAAATTATTCAGGCATGACTGCTTCTCACTGTTCTTGTTGTCTCGATCTCTTACTTCCCAGAAAAAAAATTCACATACGCTTCAATGCTGGTGCTGTCTACTGCTCACTTCAAGTGATGTCAGATGAAACTTTACTTTTTCCTTCACAAGATTATTCTTCAAGTTGTGTTATGTACCTGATTAATTTATCACTGGCCTGAGCATTTCAAAGGTTAACTCGATCAAAAAATTTTCTCGTCCTTTGGCTTCATCCTGTCCTGTTGGACATACTGCTTGCTCTATTTCTTCCAGTTCACCCATTGTGAACTTTCCTTGTTCTCTGTTATAGATTCCTGATATGCTGGACCTTTGGCTTCCTTTTTCGCTCGCTTGATCTTCGGCTTCCTCTGTGCTCGCTTGACCTTTTGGATTCCTTCTTCAATCGCTTGATATTCGGCTTCCTCTGTGCTCACTCGACCTTCTTCGCTCGCTTGATCTTCAACTTCCTCTGTCTCTTCGAGTTCAACAATACTCAAAAGACACATTCATTTGGAAGAGAGGCTGAATTACAATAGTGTTGCATATTAAAATTATATCAGATAGTTCCTTTTTAATATTCATACAATAGACTCATTATTTACGGAGGATTTCATAGGAGAGGATATACCCACAAGGAGTTCCCACATGCCACGTCACTACCTCAATTCCCAATCACAACTTTTGGAAACTCCCGCAATCACAACCCTTTGGCTTCATGATATAACATTGTAGATGCCCCCATTTTCGATGGATGCAACATTCCAATAAGCATCTTTTCATAACTCAATCAGGTCCACAACTTATATCGCAATCGTGGTCGGGTTCACAAGACTTATCGCAATCGGTAGTCTGGTGGTGTTAACCCTTTTGAACTTTGCAATTCAATGGATGCAATATTTAGTTAATCAATGCAATAATGGTGTAGCAGGTTCGCAATGCTATCGCAATCGTAGTTTTTCAAGTGGCATTCCTTTGTGATACATAACTTCCAATACAAATGCGATATACTATTAAATCATGTTATAATGGTGTAGTGGGTCCACAATACTATTGCATCATTGATCTCATCTTTAATCCGATGGTTGTTTATCCACCCAATCAACAAACCCAATCATCAATCCTCCACCGTTTGATAAAGGCATTCTAGATCCAATGGTTCATAATGATATCGACCAGGGAACTTGTGCGACGCTTCACTACCTTTATGGAGCCGATAAGGATTATAAATCCTTGATCTATAAAATTTCGGGTCTATACTTGAGATTAACGTCCGATCATTTTGTGACCTGATATCCATTGGATATACGAGATCATCAAATCTACGGCCTGAGGGTCTTTAACTATCACACGGGTTAGAAATAGGCTTAACCCCCACTGTTGACTATGATGTAAGTTTTGAAAATGAGATTGACGACTATTATTTAGTGCAGGACTTTAGCCACGATCAAAACAGACATACACTCCTACCCCTGCTATTCTGATAGTTGTGCTCTTTATTTTCTTCTTTACTTGCTCCAATGACTACGTACACTCCTCCACACGCTCTTCTGATAGCTTTCTTCTTGTGAACTCCGATAACTCGGTTTATGCTCCTCCACCGATGTGTTCCTCTTTGCTTCTTCTGATATTTCATGCGATGTCTCTCATATGGATCTTACTCTTGTCATGTGCGATAGATTTGCTTTGTCTTGACTTGTCGCTCCTTTGGCTTCTCTTCACTCCTATGACTTCTGATACATTGCTCTGATAGCTCTGTTTATGCTCCACTTTTTTCTTCCTATACTTCCAATATGGATCCTCCAATGTTTTCTTCTTTACTCCTCTAATATCGTTGTTTCTCTTTGTTCTTCTGATAGCACTTACCCTTGGGCATATGCGATAATCTACTTCCTTGATGGCTTTTGATGAACTCTTCCTCTTATTCTTTGACTGCTTCTATTATTTACCTCCAATGGCTTCCAATGTCTTTCCAAAGACTTCCCTGATGGTTTTCCTCCTTGGATTCTTTCTCCTATTTCTTCACGGATCTACTCTGCTTCTGCTTGGATTGATATCATCATTTAGTATCCTAAAATATTTCCATATTGACATCAATGAAAATTTAGATCAATAATCTCCCCCTTTGTCATTGATGGCAATATTCTTCTTCTCCCCCCCTTTGACACCAATGGCAAAGGAGTGCTTAGGGACTCCCGCCGTCGAACTGCTCCCCCTATCAAACTGCTTTTGTTCTTTATGAGTAGTAGATCTTCATGGGTTTGTTACTCCCCCTATCATAGTGTTCTTATTTTTACTCAAGATAGAACGATTGATGCCTTGTCATCAACTTGTACATTATACCTTCTTCATGTCTTAAAAAAAACTACTTTATCATGGCTTCAACAATGCTTAAGGATGCTCCACTTCAATGCTTCCAAACAGATTGCAAATAGCCACACACCAAATGTTCAAGTCCAAGTGTTTATGCTTCAATCCATATTTTGTTGTCTCCAGAGTCAGAATTAAGAGGCCTTCATAGTCCGAATCAAGAGAAAATGCCACTGAAATTGTCTTTCTTGCTATCTTTCTTCAGATCAGGGTTCTTTTGTATCTTTGTACTTCTCCTTAAGTTACTGAGATATATTCGACTACACAAAATTCTCCTTTCTATAGTCCTTTTTGATGAGCCATATTTTACTTGTGTTCTTGTAAAAGTCTCTGCAATTTATCTCCACTAGCAGATTTTGATATCCCATCCGTGACTGTCTTTTAAATTCTTTTCACTGATTGGCATCTTTTTGCAATGCTTCAATTTTGTTAGATATTGCCAACTGCTCTTACTTCGAGCTTCATTCCCATATGCATATGTTTGTTGGAAAGGGACACATTCTCAAAATATGTGTAGTTATGCTTTACTCAACTTCTGTAATACCAACAACATAGTTATTAGCCCTATTTCTCTAGCATTGGATGGCATTCTCTACTGCTCCAGTTTCTACTTAGTTTTCAAGTGGAAAACATCTTCAAAATCAGTCCAAAGAATGGTTACAAGATCATGTTCTTCAATGTAGTGCTCCTGAGAAATGATCTTTATTAAACAATGATTGTTAATATAGCTCATCAAGGATTACATAAGGCCCATTCATAGATGGCTTCTGCAAGAATGCTTAATCATCATAAGCTCCCCCTAACTGTATGCATGATATTCCTTTTGGTAGAGTCTCCCCACCAAATGCTTAGATTGTCGAAGATCAGGTCAACAACATGTGTTGTTGGCTAGAGAGTTCATGGGCTTTCAAATTGTATTTGCTTCCTTCTCCATACTTGTGTAACTTTCTTTTTTGGCATGGATCTAGCTTGAGAAGGTACCCAAATCAAGTTACAATTGCGTGCCATATGACCAATATTATGACACTTGAAGCATTCTATGTTGTTCATGAATAAGAATTCATGACTTCTTCTTGTGAAATTGCTTCTCAGAGATTGAAGGGGATCATTATAAGCCCTACAATATTTTTCCATGTGTCCAAAGTTTGTACAAGAATAACAATCACCAAGAAATAAATGTTGGTACCTACGAGATGGAGATTTCCTTAATGTAATGCTGAAGCCTTTCTGCCTTGAGATCCTTTGATGATAATTATTGATTCTCGCATCCTTGACATCATCTGCATTTCTTCTTGGAGCAGGATTTATTCCATTGTTGCCTTGACTCTTCTCCTTCCCTTTCCTTGAACTAGGAGCATCAACATTTCTTTCTCGCTTCCTCACATCCTTTTTGTTTGGAGCATTATCATTCTTGTTTGAGGATTCACCTTCATAGCCAATATTTGATTTATCAAATTGGAATTTTTGATGGATAAGCATGTCATCCAAGGATTGAGAGATCTTCAAGATTTTGTCCATCCCTTCAACCTTTTTCCTGAGGGAGACAATCTCTTCTTCCAGTCTTTCACAATCATTATTCTTCTTAGCAAGTTGTTTCTTAGTTTCTTCCTTGATATGAGTAGCTTCATTTGCTACTATTTTAAGGGAGATGATATCTGACTTCATTTTGAATATTTCTTCATTTTATTTTGCTAGACTACTCTCCATTTCTTCCTTGACTCTTGTAGCTTTACATGTTTTAGCCTTGAGAAGGTTGATGCTAGATTTTAATTTGAAGATGTCTCCATCCTTTTCTTTTAGTTGACATATCATAGAGTTTCTCTCCTTTTTTGCTTCATCAATCTGTCCTTCTATGATTGCCAATGCTTCCATTGTCTTCTCAGCTCCTTGTGCTAACTTTCTTGCTTCTTGTAGTTTAGATTTGAGAGAGGAGACCTCTACCTTGTACTGACCAATCTCTTCTTCGAGTTTGTTCAACCTCTTGTGCCTTTGTTCAAGTTGACTTGACAAGGTATCTTCTTGTTTCTTTGCTTTATTCAATTGATATCTCATGGATATGACTTCTTCATGATCCTTTATTTTTCTTTGATGAAATTCATTATTAATCTTGGCAAGCTCCTCATCTCTTTCTTGTACTTGAAGCTTGACAAGGTCAAGTTTCTTCCTTGTTTGGTCTTGGTCACTAGCTAGTGCTTTCTTCTTAAGTTCCTCGTTTTCCTTTTTCAAATTGATAATCTCTTCCATGGTAGCCATAAGTTTAGCGACGAGATCTTCTACAAAATCTTTTTCATTCTCTTCATCTTCTAGGTCTTCTTTAGCCTTGATGTCATCATTCTCATTTTCAGCTTCTATGATGGGTTCTGGATTTCTTTCTTGGTTTCCATCATCTTCTTGACCAGTGGTCATGGTCAATCTCCTTTTGAGTGAAGGTCATGAAGTTTGTCCCATATACCCTTTGCTAACGAACATTTTCCTAATTTGTTGTTTATAGAATCAGGTAGCTCATTCAAGATTTCCTTCATTGCTTTTTGCATTGTACTCCTTGGATTCTCCATCCAACATGCTATCAATAGTCACTGATTTCTAGATTTCAATGCCTTGAGTCTTTAAGAAATTCCTCGTTCTTGCTTACCATTTATTAAAGTTTCCATTGAACCATGGAGCCTCCTCAAATTGATTGTCTTCTATTTCAGTTTTAGAGGGAGACACATCTTTAAGAGGATTGGAGACTTTCTTCCTTGGCTTCGCCATTTGTGTTCTAAAGATCAACCTTCAAGCTATTACGCTTTGAGTGAAGGTACTAGACCTGATACCAATTTTTGGAAATACTGAGAGGGGGGGTGAATCAATATTCCTTTCCAATTTTTATTTTTACCAGTTAATTCATTTATATTTAGAACAAAAAATGAACAATAGGAATAAATGATTTTATTAATACAATATTTACAATAAAACAAGTACAATATATATAAGGCTCCAATCTATTGCGAAGCACCAACTTGGACTTTTTATGAGGCTCCAACCTCCAGGGCACCAACTCCAAGGACACCAATCCTTCCAATTCTGAGGCACCAACCCCAAGTGCTCCAACCCTACCTTGTCAAGGCATGTTTGATAGTAATTCTCTACTCACAAAATCTTCTTTACTGAATTCTGTCAATTTACAGCTTCACTGTAGTCTCCATGCTACAACATCAATGACAACCTATCTTCATATGAAGGAGTCTTCACAACTCTTCATACTGTCCACACAGAGTCTGCAAAGTTACCTTATGATGATATCAAATAGCCATCGTGATCTCCAATAATGTCTCCACACAACTTCAGTGTGTCTACAATGAACTGCACCAAGCTCTACACAAATACCAACTCTCTATTTCAAGCCTCTGTTCTCACTGTGATGGTAAATGCTTTCGGCATGACTGCTTCTCACTGTTCTTGTTGCCACGATATCTTACTTCCCAGAAACAAATTCACATACACTTCAATGCTTGTGCTGGCTATTGCTCCCTTCAAGCGATGTTAGATGAAACTTTATTTTTCCCTTCACAGAATTGTTCTTCAAGTTGCGTTACGTACCTGATTAATTTATCACTGGTCTGAGCCTCTCAAAGGTTAACTCGATCAAAAAAGTTGCTTCTCCTTCAACTTCCTCCTATCCTTTTGGACCTACCGCTTGCTCTCTTTCTTCCAGTTTTCCCATTTTGAACTTTCCGTGTTCTCTGTTATAGATGCCTGATACGCCTAACCTTTGGCTTCCTTTTTTGCTCGCTTGATCTTTGGCTTCCTCTATTCTCGCTCGACCTTTTGGCTTCTTTCTTTGATCTCTTGATCTTCGACTTCCTCTATGCTCACTCAACCTTCTTTGCTCGCTTGATCTTCGGCTTCCCCTGTCTCTTGGAGTTCACCAATAATCAAAAGATACGTTCAATTGGAAGAGAGGTCAAATTACAATAGTGTTGCATATTAAAATTATATTAGAGAGGCCCTTTTCAATATTCATAGAATAGACTCATTATTTACGAATGATTTCATAGGAGAGGCTATACCCACAGGGAGGTCCCACATGCAACATCACTACCTCAATTTGCAATCGCAACTTTCAGAAACTCTCATAATCGCAACCCTTTGGCTTCACGATATAACATTGTCAATGCCCCTATTTCTGACAAATGTGATATTCCAATATGCTTCTTTTGATAACTCAATCAGGTCCACAACTTATATTGCAATTAGTAATCGGGTTCGCAAGACTTATGGCAATCGGTAGTCCGACGGTGTCACCCCTTTTGAACTTTGTGATTCAACGGATGCGATATTTAGTTAAGCCATGCTATAATGGTGTAGTGGGTCCGCAATGCTATTGCAATTGTAGTTTTCAAGTGGCATTCCTTTGTGATACATAACTTCCAATGCAGATGCGATATACTATTAAATCATGTTATAATGGTGTAGCAGGTCCACAATAATATTGCATTGTTGATCTCCTCTTTAATCTGACAGTTGTTGATCCACCCGATCAACAAACCCAATCGCCGATCCTCCACCATTTGATCAAGGTGCGCTGAATCCAATGGTTCATAATGATATTGATCGGGGAACTCGCGTGATTTTTAACCACCTTTACAGAGCTGATAAAGATTATAAATCCTTGATCTCTAAAATTTTGGGTCCATTTTTGAGATTAATGTTCGATCATTTTGTGATGTGATATCCATTGGATATACGCGATCATCAAATCTACGACCAGCAGGTCTTCAACTAGCACACGGGTTAGCAACAGGCTTAAACCCCATCATTGATTGTGATGTAAGCATTGAAAATGAGATCGATGGCTAGGATTTAGTGCAGGCCCGCTCTTCTGATAGCTGTGCTCTTTGTTTTCTTCTTTACTTGCTCCGATGACTATGTACATTCCTATCCCCGCTCTTCTGATAGCTTTCCTCTTGTGGCTTATCTTCTTGTGGCCTTCGATAACTTTGTTTATGCTCCTCCGCCAATGTGTTCCTCTTTGCTTCTTCTGATATTTCATGTGATATCTATGATATGGCTCTTACTCTTGGCACATGCGATAGATATGCTTTGTCTTGGCTTGTCGCTCCTATGGCTTCTCTTCACTCCTATGACTTCTGATACATTGCTCTGATAGCTCTATTTATGATCCTCTGTTGTTTTCTTCCTATACTTCCAATATGGCTCCTCCAATGTTTTCTTCTTTACTCCTCTGACATCGTTGTTGCTCTTTGTTCTTCCGATAGAACTTACCCTTGGGCATATGGGATAACCTGCTTCCTTGATGGCTTCTGATGAACTCTTCCTCTTATTCTTTGACTACTCTTGTTCTTGACTGCCAATGGCTTACAATGTCTTTCCAATGACTTCCCTGATGGCTTTGCTCCTTGGCTTTTTGCTTCCATTTCTTCACGGATCTGCTCTGCTTCTCCTTGGCTTTATATCATCATTTAGTATCCTAGAATATTCCCATATTGACATCAATGGAAATCTAGATCAACAAGCCCAAGATTAAACATGGAGTTAGTGTCACATGATGCAGTGGATTGTTTGGAGAGACAGATGCAGTAGCCTTAGACCAAAGATTAATGAGTGGAGAGAAAGGTTGGCAGTAGTGCAGGTGGTACAATGCAGAAATCAACAACAACGTAGAATATTTAAAGGGTCAGACACTAGTAGTAATCAGATTTCAACATTTATGGTATTATGCTAAACGTAGTTAGCTCATAAATTTTGGATGCTTTTATGTTGTTGAACAACGTCAATTGGAAAATGATGCAGTACAGAGCTAGTAATGGTATTGTTAATATTAGATGTAGAGGGAGTTGTAGTACAGATGTAACAGTGGTAGTGGCAGTGTCATGAGCAGTAGTAGCACAATGTTGGTGGTAAGAACAGTGCATAAAGGAGATGCTTCAGAGACAGAGCATCATGCACTTGGACATTATTGCTAGAGCACTTTCCTCACTAAGAGGGAGTGTTAGTTTTTGGTAGCATTAGATGTGATCTAGCCATGAAAATTGGTGGAGAGGCTAAGGCACATAATTTATAAAGAACCTAGAAACTGTTTGGCGAAATTGCATCCATATTGTATTTTATTAAAATAACTAATATTTTTAATGGGGTTCCTAAGTCTAAAATTATGTAAATTAAAGTATTAATGGGTATTAATTGTTTAATTTCCATGACCTTGGGTCTAGATTAGAGTCTTAAAATCACTGACACTACTAAACAAATAATATCAACCCTAAACTACTTTGCACAGCAAAAATATAAAGCAATAAATCACATATGCACTGAACATAAACAACTTATTAATTTTGCAACCCAACTTTGTTATATTAACAACATACAATACAACACTCTAGGGCTCCCATACCAGGGATAATGGCCCTCATAAATCCACTAGTACAAGACCAAATACTATAACCATATGGTTGTAGCATCTAACAGCTCCTCTCGGTCGTACAATGTACCTATTGGGTCCTTCGGCTCCCCATCTGCAACTTCTGCCTCTATCAATGCTCCAACTCCATCTAGCCACTGAATCTTGACTATCCAATCTGCTCCCTAGTTGTGCCTTCAGTCATCAAGGCCACAACACATCGAGACTCCTGTCGAGTTATTCACAACTCCACTTGTGAACAACTCTCAATCTTCCCACTGCTACTCCTCACCTACTCTTAGACTTCAACCCACTATGGTCTTCTTCTACTACCACATTGAAGACCAACATAGGGCATGGAGGTCTACCACCTATCACTGCAAGATCTCCATCTCCTACAATGAACATGAGCTAGGAGGACTTCCCTTCATCTGTTGCAGAAGTCCTTCTCCACACACATGCCTCGGGCTACACAATCCTGCTCCCACTTGATTAGACCCTTGATATTATCAACCACTGCCAGGCTAGCAGTCACCTTTCTCCATCAAGGTGTTGCACTTTGGCTTCAACATGGACACTAACATGTTGTCCTCCGATAGACCATAAGTGTTCAATCTCCTCCAAACTTTGTCTTCTCTTACGCTACCCTCCAATAGTCCTCGAGAGACCAAGTTCATGTTGTAGCATCCTCTCCTAGTTAGGGCATCCCCACACCTGGGAGACCCTTACACATGGCTACCCATAGACTCTACAATCTTCCATGTGTCCTCACCTAGGACACCATCAATCCATTGTACATGAGTCAATCTGCAACATACCTTGTTTTCGTCCTCTTGCCTCTTGATGTAATGTGACTTTTCTCACCTTGGCTGCCTGGTAGGCCTCCCAATAGTTCATGTAGGATCCACCAAACAAATCGTAAGGGTATCTACAACCAAAACATCAAATAGACCCTTGCAAGATTCAACCCTTGACCCAGTACACCTCTAAGCATGTTTTTGTTCACCACGTTGCTCTATCTCTGTGGGATTTGTCACTAGGGCATGAGATCAACAAATCTTCCCCCTCTCCTTAACTCCCAAAGCTTCCTTTAACCAATCCAATTTTGGTAAATACATTGGCCCAACAAACATCAAATGTTATGCCAAAAGGCATACATCAATTCACTGTTTTAGGGCTCTCTATTTCCTACATTGTTGGATTGGTTATGGAACTGTAACAATAGACCTGATAGCCTTCAAAATGTGGCCAGAATAGCCTTCAACAACTATAGATGCCTTTCCAAGAGGGGAGGAAGGCGTTGGCTGCAATTTTGGGTTGTTCCAACCCCATTCTACCCTTTAGACTCCTCTTATCCACTGCGTCTTGCAACAACAAGTTGTCCCTTGGCTGCGACAACCATTCTAAGGGCTATTCCTTCACCCAAACACCCTAAAATAGTCCCCTAGCCTCTCAACCTCTAAGGTCTAGGCTAAAACCCTCTTCAATGTCTCCTTGACCTCCTGAAATAGCCTCCTAACACATCATTGTTCTCTTCTTGGCTTGTTGTGGCTAGGCGGAGAAGTTTGGACACTTCCTTGTGTTTTTTGCCCCAAAATTGATCCTAACTTGCTCAGAAAACACCCTAAGAAACTCATCCTTCCTGAAAGGTGTACTTGGCATTCAAATAGTCACAAAGAGGCCCAAACATAACCTCTTCTCCTTTGTTGGAATCAGCCCTAACCTGCTTCCATAAAATAGAAGTAGTCTCCTCCTTCTTCCCTAATAAAGTTCGTCTCCTTGTGCCTCCAAGATGCTCAAAAGGACTCCACTCGTCCTCAATATATATCCTTTAAGGCCTCCAAAGAATAACTTCAAGAGATACCTCTATTTTATTTTCTCAAGCTGGCCTACTTGAAAAATCAATAATTACATCAACTTCAAAAATTCATATCTCCGAAATGGGAACTCGGATTTAGGTGATTTTCAATGCATTGGAATCGTCTTTCTGAGAACTATCATCATCATCCATCACATGCCATAAATCTATCATAGGTTTGTCCCAAAACACAATGGCTTCTAGAATCCCCAAGGTTGGGTCCTCAAGCCCACAAGGCCATTTGTGGTGCTTTGACTTCCAACCCTCGAAAGCTAGGGCTTGGAGTACCTCCCAAGCTACATAAAAATCAACACTCCCTCTTAGCGAGGGAGATGCTTACAAGACTAGGAAGTAATATCACAATGAAACTAGCCCACTTGACATCCATCACTACAACATACCATGTAGATGAATCCAATAATCTTGGTAGTGCCTTTGCCTCGTCATATCTGAACTTGAAGATTTTGATCCTCCATAGGGATGCTCCCTCTAAGGCTAGACTCCTTGTGAGTCTATACGATCTCCACTAGCCCAGATCTACAAGCATTTGTCCTCCTGGATCAAATACCAATCGTGAAAATCCCGCCAAACTAAGATATGCAACACCATGATCCGATGAAGACTCTAGTCTGCCAATATCCAGTCCATCACATGAAGCCATATCGATCAACCTGATCTCGTTTATGCCAAAGAAACCCTCGAGTTTTCCCAACCATCCATGGCACATCAACAAAAGTCCATAATCAACACTCTCCCCTACAAAAAACTGTTGTTCACCTAGCTCACCACCAATCCACTAGAACTCCCACCCAATATTGTTGGCAAACTAATGAAGACCACATCTCCATGTCTTTATCTGAACCCTCTGCTCCATGATCGAGACACCTACAACTCCCTCTGAGTTTCTTCACTGTGCACACTCTGATTCACTATCCTCCAAAGTAGATCAAATATGCTCTGATACCATGTTGAATTTTCACGACCTTGGGTCTAGTCTAGAGTCTTAAAATCATTGACACTACTAGACCAAGAATCTCAACAATAAACTACTTTTCATATCGAAAATATAAAGTAGTAAATCACACATGCGAAAAACATAGACAACTTTTTAATTTTTTAACCCAACTTCGTTATATTAACAACATATAATACAACATTTGAGGCATCCTGTACCAAGGATAATAGCTCTCATACATCCACTAGTACAAGACAACATACCTGACCATCTATCTATAGCATCTAACATCTCCTCTCGATAATTCGACCAGATCACAATATCAAGAGCATACAATATCGATTTTGAGTGAAACAAATTGCGTTAGATTTAGGTCGCTAAGATCTATGCACTGGTATAGGTTTTGAGCATTTTCAAGCACTTTTAATTTTGAGCACCAAACTGTTCTCTTGGATTAATTGATATACAAGCACTATATATAGCATTGAAATTTCTCCATTTTTATAGAAGATGGTTTTCCAGATTCATCAAAATCTTATCTTTTCTAATTATTCTTAAAGAAAAATTCACCCACTAGTTTTAAATAAATCTACTGAATTGCATTAAAATTTACTAAATCTATAAATAAAAAATTTCGTCAATAAAGTTGTCAAGATAGAAATGGTAACTATATAGTTCTTAATATAACCAATTTTAATCAAAGAAACAAGATGTCGTGAATACCACTAATCCTATACCTACCTACATTATTTGAACAATCTTACAAATAATAGGCAAACAACTTTACATTCAGAGGGAAATCTACATCTTCATTGTTTTATGATTTCACAAAAAAAGTTTCGCTTCTACCTAGCTAATTACTATCTAAACTCCTAGCATCATTTATTTTATAGTCTCCAAAAGAATCCATTGTTCGAAATACTGAGGGGGGCGGGGGGGTGAATCAATATTTCTTTTCAACTGTTATTTTTACTAGTTAAAACATTTATATTCAGAACAAAAGATGAACAACAAGAATAAATGCATTTATTTATATAATCTTTGTAATAAAACATATACAATATATATGTGATTCCAATCTCTTGCCAAGCACCAACTTGGACTTTTGTGAGGCTCCAACCTCCAGAGCACCAACTTTTTTTTGTCAAGGCACTATCCTTGGATTTAGGAGCACCAACTCCCATGACACCAATCCTTCGAGTTCTGAGGCACCAACCTCAAGGGCTCCAACAATCTGCTATAAAGGAACCAACCTTGGATATAGAAGCACCAACTCCAAGGACACCAATCCTTCCAATTTTTGAGGCACCAACCCCAAGGGCTCCCACCCAATCTTGTCAAGGCATGTTTGATAGTAATGTTCTATTCCCAAAACTCTTCTTTATTGAATTCTATCTATTTACAGCTTCATTGTAGTCTCCATGCTACAGTATCAATGGCAATCAGTCTTCATATGAATAAGTCTGTACAACTCTTCATACTGTCCACACAGAGTCTGCAAAAGTTATCTCATGGTGATATGAAATAGCAAACATGATCTCTGACAGTGTCTCCAGACAACTTTGGAGAGTCTACTATTAGCTGCACTAAGCTCTGCGTAAGAACCAACTCTCTGTTTCAAGCCTCTGTTCTAACAGTCACAGAAAATGCTTCAAGCGTGATTGCTTCTCACTGTTCTCTTACTTCCCAAAAACAAAATCACATATGCTTCAATGCCAGTGCTGGCCACTGCTCCCTTCAAACGATGTCAACTAAAACTTTATTTATTATATCAGAGAATATTTCTTCAGAATGTACTTGATTAATCCATCTCAGGTCTGAGTCTTTCAAAGGGTAACATGATCAACAGAGTTGCTCATCCTTCGACTACCTCCTGTCCTACTAGAACTTCATCTTACTTCTGTCTGGTTAGACCGTCAACCCCTTTTTTTTTCTGTTGGACATACGGCTTGACTAGTTTGCCAACAACCACAACACAAAGACAATTATCTATTTTCTTATCTTGATACACCTGATCTTTGGCTTCCATTTCACTCGCTTGACACTTCAAATTCTTGATCCATGGCTTCCTCTATCTATTCAGATTCATCAAATTCTTATAGTACATGTTAATGTAGAAGAGAGGCCGAATTACAATAATGTTGCATATTAAAGAAAATATCAGAGAAGCCCCCTTTTATAATATTCTTACAATATACAATAGTAATCCTGAAATTGCAATAGCAATCGCAATCGCAATGGTTCAGGCCCACTAAACTATCATAAGTATTAATTTAACTTTAAGCCCTAGGCAACACATTTATTAGAACCACAAGAATACATAGAAATACACCCTCCGAACACATAAGGCCAAACTTCAAATTCATTACGCCCACATCTTTAACTTCATGGGGTCCGCTCCTCCATAACTTTATCACAATCGGTAGATTTGCACATAACATAGCCAATTCCCTCATACCCAGATGCGATATTATTATAAATTGTTTTTAATAACACTCTCGGTTCCATCTATATATATATATATATATATATATATATATATATATATATATATATATATATATATATATCTACAGGGAGCGCAACACTCGGTCAGACTACCTATCCAAGCAAGCAGCGCAGAGGGAAGAAGCGGACTGGCTAATACAAGAAGACCTGGATGGAACCTACTTTCAGCACTACCATCGACCTTTTGTTGATCATCAGGCACAAAGGGATACTCAGAACTGAAAGGGGTCCCATTATGCACAAACAGATGCTCTTTTTTGTTTTTTTTTTTTCATTTACATGCTATTTAGATAAAACTGATAAAATGGACAACAAACTCTATATTTTTTGTGTCTCCTTAAATGGGAGGCAGAACTCATGGTTGCACAGCAAACACAATTTACATGTTATCTCTATTTTCTGTTTTCTATTATAGACAGAAGCTTTATGGACAGACACCTCTCTGAACTCCCTGCGTGGACCAACAGTTCGGAGAGTGCATGGTATTTTTCATATGATCATATCTCTGTATCTTTTCTAGTTTTTCCTTTTTGGAACTCAGGACAGTCTCCTATAGAACTCTCTGAGAGACACACTGTCTCAGTATGAATATGCACAGCATCTACAGAATGTAATTTCAACTAATAGAAATTACGACTTTTTCCACGGGAAAATATATATATATATCGCAATTGGTGGTTCAAAGGTGACAGTACTTTATACATTGCGATTACTGCAGATGCAACATTTGATTAAGCCATGCTCTAATGGTGTAGTCGGGTCCGCAATTATATCAGAATCAACATTTTAATGTGGCAAGGCTTTAAAGAGGCTTGCGATATTGTGATGGACGTGATATTTTATTACACTCTATGATACATAACTCTCAATATGGTGGACGCGACATATCATTAGGGCGTGCTATAATAGGACCATTGGGTCCGTAGCTGTATATCGCAATCAGGGATTTTTGTGTGGCACTTAATATAACCCGCCGCTATGATTTCTCTGATATATATGTACTCTTCTGCTATATCGCATCTATATAATATATATTTATACTCCTCTGCTCTATGTATTCCTCCACTCTTTCCTCTATGCTTCTATTTCTCCTCTAATCAGTCTTCCTTTGGATTTTGATAGTTCTTTTTGGCATATATTAGATGAGATACTCCTGATGTGGCTCCTCTGCTAACACTGTTTATGCTCCTCCGCTTATGCACCTCCGATATGTGTTCCTCTTTATTCCTTCTAATGAACAATATGGCTCCTCTGATGGCTTTGCTCCTTGGCTTCTTGCTTCTGTTTCTTCATGGATCTGCTCTACTTCTCCTTGGCTTCATATCATCATTTAGTATCCTATAATATTACCATATTGACATACTCGTATTGCTTCATGGATCTGCTCTACTTGGCTTCACATCATTGTTTATTGTCCAGAATATTGCCATATTGACATCAATGACAACTTAGATTAACAATCTCCCCCTTTGTTATTGATGGCAATATTCTTCTTCTCTCCCCCTTTGACATCAATGGCAAAGGAATGCACAAGGACTCCCCTTGTCGAACTTCTACTCTTCTTCATGAATAGTAGATCTTCATGGGTCTGTTACTCCCCCTTTCATAGTGCTCTTTTTTTCACTCAAGATAGAAGGATCGATGCTTTATCATCAATTACCACATTATCTCCTCTTCATGTCTCAAAACTACTTTACCATGGCTTCAACAATGCTTAAGGATGCTCCACTTCAATGCTTTCAAACAGATTGCAAATAGACACACACTAAATGATCATGTCCATGTTTTTATGCTTCAATCCATATTCTGTTGTCTCCACAGTCAAAATTAAGAAGTCTTCGTAATCCCAATCAAGAGAAAATGACACTGAAATTGTCTTTCTTGCTATCTCTCTTTAGATCAGAGTTCCTTTGTATTCATGTGCTTCTCCTTAAGTTATTGATCTATATTCAACTACACAACATTCTCCTTTCTATAGTCTTTTGAGAGCCATCTTTTCGTTGTGTTCTTGAAAAAAAATATCTCTGCAAGTTATCTACACAAGCAGATTTTCATATCCAATCTGTGACTGTATTTTAAATTATTTTTACTAATTGGCATATTTTTGCAATGCTTCAGTTTTGTTATATGTTGTCAACTGCTCTTGCTTCATGCTTCATTCCCAGATGTATCTGTTTGTTTGAAGGTTGCCTCTATTTGTGTCCATAATCTACATGTTCTCACATCAAATCCCTAAGTTAAAACATTTAACATCTGTAATATCAACACCATAGTTATTTGCCCTATTTCTCTAGTATTAGATGACATTCTCTATTGCTCCAATTACTACTTAGTGATCAAGTGGAAAAACATCTTCAACATAGTTCAAAGAATAGTTAAGAGATCAATTCTTCAATGGAGTGCTCCTGAGAGATGATCTTTATCAAAGAATGATTGTTAATATAGCTCAATAAGGATTTCAAAAGGACTCTTTCATGAATAGCTTCTGAAATAATCATTAAGAATCACAGGCTCCACCTAACTGTATGCATCATCTCTTTTGGCAGAGTCTTCCCATCAAATGCTTGGATTTTAAAAAATCAGGACAATAACATGTGTTGTTGGCTGGAGAGTTCAAGAGACTTTCAGATTGTATTTGCTTCCTTCTCCATACTTGTGTAAATTTCTTTTTTGGCATGGTTCTAGCTTGTGTAAGAGCCCAAGTTAAGTTACAATCACATGCCATATGACCAATGTTATGACACTTGAAGCATTCTACATTGTTCATGAATAAGAATTCATGATTTCTTCCTGCAAAATTATTCCTTGGAGATTGTTGGGGACCATAATATATATCTTTATGATATGGTTGTGGACCATAACATATATCTTTTTGATATGCTTTACAATATTTTTCCATGTGACCAAAGTTTGTACAAGTATAACAATAACCAAGAAATAAACTTTGGTACCTGGGAGATGAATATTTCCTTGATGTACTTCTGAAGTCTTTCTGTCTTGAGATCCTTTGATGATAACCATTACTTCTAGCATCCTTGACATTATCTACATTTCTTCGTGTAGTAGGATTTCTTCCATTGTTGCCTTTATTTTTCTCCTTGCCTTTGCTAGAACTGGGAGCATCACCATTTATTTCCGGCTTCTTCATATCCTTTTTGTTTGAAGCATTATCATTCTTGTTTGAGGATTCACCTGCATACTCGAGACCCGATTTATCAAATGGACATCTTTGATGGCTGAGCATGTCATCCAAGGCTTGAGTGCTCTTCAAGGTTTTGTTCATCCCTTCAACCCTTTTTCTGAGGAAGACAATCTCTTCTTCCAATCTTTCACACTCATATTTCTTCTTAGCAAGTTGTTTCTCAGTCTCTTCTTTGATATGAGCATCTTCATTTGCTTCTAGTTTAAGGGAGCTGATATTTGACTTCAGTTTGAAGTTTTCTTCATTTTCCTTTGCTAGACTGCTCTCCATTTCTTCCTTGATCCTTGTAGCTATACATGTTTCGGCGTTGAGAAGTTTGATGTTAGATTTTAATTTTAATATTTCTTCATCCTTTGCTTTTAGTTGACATATCATGGTGTTTCTCTCCTTTTTTTCTTCATCGACCTGTTCTTCTATGATTGTTAATTCTTCCATTGTCTTCTCAGCTCCTTGTGATAACTTTCTTTCTTCTTGTAGTTGACTTAACAAGGTATCTTCCCATTTCTTTGCTTTATCCAATTGATTTGTCATGGATAAGACTTCTTCATGATGATTTCTTTTGTTTTGATGAAATTCCTTCTTAATCTTGGCAAGATCTTCATCCCTTTCCTATATTTGAAGCTAGACAAGGTCAACTTTCTTCCTCATTTGGTCTTGGTCACCAGCTAGTGCTTTCTTCTTAAGTTCCTTGTTTTCTTTTTTCAAATTGATAATCTCTTCCATGGCAACTCTAAGTTGAGAGAGAAGATCTTCTACAAAATATTTTTCATTCTCTTCATATTCCAGGTCTTCTTTAACCTTGATGTCATCATTCTCATTTTCAGCTTCTATGATGGGTTCTAGATTTTCTTCTTGATTTCCATCATCTTCTTGATTGATGGTCATGGTCAATGCTCCTTTTGAGTGAAGTTCATGAAGTTTGTCCCATACACCCTTTGCTGATGAACGTTTTCCTAATTTGTTCTTTATAGAATCAGGTAGCCCATTCAATATTGCCTTCATTGCTTTTTCATTGTACTCCTTGGATTCTCCATCCTTCATGCTATCAAAAATTTCTAATTTCCAAATTTCAATGCTTTCAGTCTTTAAGAAATTCCTCATTCTTGCTTCCCATATATTAAAGTTTCCATTGAAACATGGAGCCTCCCCAAATTGATTTTCTTCTATTTTAATGGTAGAGGGAGACACATTGTTACACTAAAAAATGTCACCATGACTATTTGCAGTTTGTATGGCTCCATCACCTGTCATACTATCCTCCTTGGCAAGTCTCATGCCTCTGCCTTCCATGTCAAACTCAAAGAAAGATAGAAAAGTCATTTAAGGTCAAGTTATCTCTGGTACGCAGTTTCTCTCAGCCTTACCTGCGGGTACGCAATCCAAGTTCACAATACCTGCGTACTTGTACACTCTGTCTGTAAAGCAATGGGTGCGTACTCCTGTAAAGGTCAATAAGCGCAAGTTTCACTCCAAAAAAGTTACTTGTGGTTATTTCTAGAGCATTCTAGAAGCTTTTTTGACGTGTATGGAGCGCCTCTAGATGGTTCATGTATCCCTATAGTAGAGGAACTTATCCCATCAAGAGGGCAGCTAACCCACCCAAAAGAGGGGCTTATCCCATTGATGGTGGACCTGATTAACTTCCTCTACAAGAACTATAAATATATGCATTGGGCCAGAGGGAGGGGAGGTTGAAAGCTGAACATTCCTAAGGGTAGATGCTGCTGGAATTAGGAATTCCTTGTATAAGCTTGTGAGGAGAGATTATGATCTTTACTTGTTGTATTTGGAAGTGGGTGAGCTGATCAGAGTAAAGGAGGACTCTTGTGGACCCTGGGAGGAACTTGCACAACACCAAGGCTCAGGTTGTAATGGTTTCTTTTGTTACCTTTTAATACAAATAAGTCCATTCTTCTCAACAGTTTGTTATTTATGAGTTGTTTCATATACTCCTTGGTCTATATGTTAAATGTGTTTTATTTTATGTGATATTCAGGTGCTATTTAATCGTTTGATTGTTAGTGAATGCAGGTTTCGAAGAGAAGGAGGAGCTCATCCGGATCAACGAAGCTGGACTACTACAACAATGTTGGGTTACAGGTAAGATCTAAAACACTTGATTTCGCATAGTATAAATGCATATTTAGAGAAGGATTGCTCCTATTTGTCTTGTTTGTCACTAGAAAGTCTTAGGCTTCTAGGGAGGTCGGTTGTGTCCGCACTATCGACTCTTTTCGTGTGACAAAATGGCGACTCCACTGGGGACTCCATGAATGTGCTTGAGTTCTTTTTGATTTAATATTTTGGTCTGAGAAAAAGTGCTTGTTTTCTGATTTTTGGTTGTCTAACTGTGTGTTTGGGTGGGTTAGCTTAGGGTTAAATTAGATTTTCAGTTTTCTTTGAGTTCAACACAGTGCGTACTTGTACGCACTGCGACTGTGTGCACAGAGCGTACCCGCACCTGTGTAAACAGGTCACCTGCGTACCCCTGTCAAATTTGAGAAAATTGCAATTTTTGCTTTTTGCTCTTTAGATTTTGGTTTTTAATTTGTTTTTACTGCCCAGATCCATTGGTTTACTGTCAGAGATCTTCACCTGATCTTGTTCCGTTAGTGTCGAGAGTTTTGGTAGAATTCATAGGGATTTTGCCTTAGGGTTTGATTTTTAACTGGTCCTGTAGTGACTTTGGCGTTAGAGGTTGTCAAACTTTGGATCTCCCTGGTTTTGTTCAACCCTCTTAGGAGTCGGGCCTGTCATCGAATTCACCCTTGTGAGAGACCTACCTTTGTGTCTTCTCTTTGCGAATCTCGAAAGCGTTTATTGATTGAACTTTGAATTTTATTTTTAAAACAAAAAGAACAAAAAGATTTCGATTTTGTTTTTTATGATCAGTTTATGATTCTGCATGGACTGATCCTTAGTTACATTTTGACTAAGTAAAACATCCGGGAATCATCCTTGTAGGCTTTTGTCCTCATTAGTTTTACTTTTAGGTAAATTTCCCTTTAATTTGCTTTTGAGTGATTTTGGATTGATTGCCTTAGATTTGTTAAATTTGGTTTTCGATAAATAGTTTTACATGCTTTATTAGTATAGAAAAAATACAAAAAAATCTTTTGGAAAAGTTTGCTTTGGTAGCATTTGTAGTCTTTTGAAGAAAAAGGAAATTTCGTGAATAATTAGTGGTCATGAGTTGCATGTTTTGAAAAGATAAAGAGAATTGTTTCTTTGATTGTCTTTGCCAAGAAAGTTGTTTTCTATAAAATTTGCATTTTCCAACTCTCTTAGCTAGGAGATTCATTGAAAAAGAAAAGTAGTGTAAATCATCCTAGGTGCATCTTTGTAGTGGTTGAGAGTCGAGTCTACACACCACCAGTTTCATCTCCACTACCTTTTGTCTTAAAGGAAAACCATAAAATTAACGCTTAAAGTAAAATCAACTTAGTAACTTTTTATTTACTAGGGCTCTGAAACACCAATATAGATTAGGCTAGTGTCTTGGAGTAGGAGAGTCATTAACTCTCCAAGACAACAAAACCAAACAAGTAGCTGATCTTGTGGTAGGGTAAATCCAACTGTTTCATTTATACTCTGGGAAAGCTCCTCTTAAAGGAGAAGCACGAGCTCGTGTACGAACCAGTGAGGGGATCAATCCTCCCTCGTTGGGAACGACGCCAGGCACGCACGTATTACAAACGGTAAACCTCGGATTAACCATTGTCGAGGAGCCAGGGGTCACTTGTCGGTAAACCTTGGATTATTGTCAAGGAGCCGGCAAGGGGATTGAGCTTGATACTCTGCCCTTGCGTGCTGTCGGAGTGTAGACTGTTCCCCTAGGTGTATTTGTTGTTGTTGGTAACCTTAGTGACCATTATCTTTAGGATTCTACCCGAGGTGACGGTGGAGGGAAGATCCCACTGTACCTAGAGAAGACATCGGCTAGACTCACTTGGATTTTCTGGGGGGTTCACTTCACTCGAGACGGTTAAAGTGGAGGAACTTGTGCCAGTCTATTCATTAAGCAGGTTGCTGGGGTAACTGTTCCACCCACCACTTCTGTACTGAATTCGGCGATGTTGGGCTTCATCACCAACTAGTGTTTTCGGTCCGGAAGGCTACTGTTTGTGCATGGTTTGACGCCCTAGATTCTTTAGGCGTGTGATTCAAATTTGTTTGGTTCTTTAGAGACTTTAGGTGGTTTGTTTTGAGATTTTACTTTGTTTGCATGTGCAGTAGTTAAAAACTTTTAACTGTGGCGGAATTACCGAGACAGTCCCGTAGACTTCGGGGCCAATCTCCTGAGGTTGTTTCCGTGGCCGAATTGTTGAGGAGATCCCGTAGACTTCGGGGTGAACCTCCTCGAGACGACCCGAGTAATCTGGAAGGTTTGAAAGTCCTCGTAACTCCTCCTAGTGGCAGTAGAGTAGGTTCACCTGAAGAAGGAGAGTCTTCATTGGTAGTCCATCCAGATTACCAAAGTCTAGAAACAGGTTACAATCCTGAACCTGTTGCAGTTTCTGAGCTTGCTGGTAGTTTTTCATCTACTAGTGATATAGGCGAAGAACCTGAAATATCTAAACCTGTTACTCCAACTTCTAGTGTTCCTGATTCACCTAGGGTAGAAAGAGTCATAACCGAAAATCTTCCTTCTAGTTTGATAGCTATTGAAGAACTTACTCCAGAAGAAGAAGTAGGCCCTGTTCTTGAAGATCAACCTACTCTTGATCTAAGAGAGCATGAATCTAGCTTTTACAGTCCACCTAGAAGTACTACTTGGTACCTTTCGTTAACTAATTATTTAGACAACTCAAGGATAGGTTTTTCTCCACCTCATACTCCTTATCCACCCGGAGGTATTTATACTCCTGTAAATATGTCTAGTCAGTCGTCCGTGTTTACTCAACCCCCTGAATCTTTCTTGTATGGTGGTCCTTCTGTTCCTACTGGGTATCAATCACTTTCTGGTACCTTTGCAGGAGCATCTCCTCAACCCATTGGACATGGGTCATTAGCTGGAAACAATGGTAATAAACCGTTGGGTGCAGGAGACATTTTTATGATGACAGGTTCAATTCCCGGTTCTCAACCTCAAAGTGGTCAATTACTGCCTGGGGGGCAGCCTCAATTAACGCCTGGGGGGCAACCTCAAGGTACACAAGTTGCGGCTGGGGGGCAGCCTCAAGGACAGTATGTACCTATGGTGCAATACGTTCCTCAAGGTCAACCCCAACCTCAATATGTACCCCAAGGTCAACCTCAATATCAATTTATGCATCAAGGTCAACCCCAAGGGTACCTACCCCAAGGTCAGTACTTACCTCAAGGGTACCTACCCCAAGGTCAGTACTCGAGTCAAGGTTATCAACCACTTCAAGGTCAATCTTATGTTCAAGGTACGGGAAATGTACTTGTCAATTATCAATCCTACCCTCAACTTGGTTACGGATCTCAGTATCCTCAACCTGTTACGGGTCAATACCCCAGAATGATAGTGTGGGATCCATCACAAGGTCAACAGGTGTTGCAGCCAAGTGTACAGTTGTTACCTCAAACTGGACAACATGTAGTTTCTGGTCCCCCCCAGCAACCACAACCTGTCCAGTCAAATGTTCAAACTTCTGTAACTTCGGTAGCTACTCAGCCGCCAATCGCACCTAGTACTCCATCCCAAACGGCTGCTGCAACTACCGCAACATCTACCGCACTTACTTCTGGAGTATCGACAGCTCCGGTTTCTACTGTCTCTACAACCATCCCTCAGACATCTTTACCGTTGTCCGGATCTACGATTCAAACCACGGTCCAGATGCCTGTAGGGAAGGCTGGTTTAAGTACTGTTGTAACAAGTCAACCACAATTCACCTATCAACAGTACCAGGGACAGTACCAATTCGGTCCTGATGTCCAACAACCGGTTTACCAGTATCAACCATATCCTGGGTATACTTATCAACAACCTCAACAACCCCAGTACGGTCCGGTTAATCCTGGTTTTCTAGGAGGATATAATATCCCGAACGCGATTCCTGTTCCAAGTTATCCTAGATATCCTCCTCCCGGGACTGCTCTTGTGACCCAGAGTTTTAGAGATCCTAACCGGCAATTGTCGTTTATCGCAACTTTGGATTTACCCGACTTGACGCGCCTAATGAACGATCCAATAAATTATCTTCCGTTCTGGCCGCCAATGCCAAATAAGTTGCCTAGTGATATACCCAAGTTCGAAGGTAAGTCTGGAGAGGATCCATCAAATCACGTGATGACTTAACCCTCTGGTGTGCTTCAAATTCTATCTCGGATGATTCGATCTGTTTACGTCTTTTTCAGCGTACACTCATTGGCCTCGCGGCCAAGTGGTACATTGAGTTACCACGGGCCTCTTTTTATAACTTTAGCCAGTTAGCTACCTCATTCCTAACTCATTTTCAGTTGTCGGTCAGATACGATAATGGTACTGAGTTATTAACTTTGTTAAAACAATCGACGTCCACTTATATTTCTAATCATATCCATGAATGGAGACGTCGAAGACGTTTAGTGAAAGTTTTTATCCCGGACCAAATCTTAGCTGAATGGTTTGTCAAATCATTATTACCGAAGATTACTGAAGATGTAGCTAAAGTCGGAGTAGTTACTGAGGAGCAAGTCATTGCTCAAGCCCAGTACCTTGACTTAGTTTACACTCAGTCGGGTATGTTGCACGAGAAGATCCCAGATCTTCCTAAGTCGAATCAAATCGCTGCTGCTCCTTCGGGGTCTCATGCTGCTGATGGCATGATTGGTACGGTGAACACTAAAAGTAAGAAGAAATCCTCAAAGAATTCTTCTCCAATCATAACCTTACCAGACTCCCCGACAGGAGAGTCTTCTCCTAAAATTACCACCGACGTTCACGCTGTAGAGTCATCTACGGCTAAATCAAAAAACGGTGGTAAAAAGAAAGGCAAGAAGAAGGATAAAGCAGACAAGGCTCCAAAGGAGAAAAAAGAAAAGTCGGAATCTAATGACGAGAAACACAAACCTCGCTATCCTTGTTTAATTTGTGAAGAAGATCATTTCACAAGAGATTTCCCTCATCGAGCAGAGGTTGTGAAAATCGTTAAAGGTTCCGCAACTCCTGCTGTTTTGAAAGATCCATTTCCAAAGCAGGAGAGTAAGATGATAGGTTCTTCCTCGAGTTCCAGTGAAGAACCCATATTGATGATGTCTCATGTACGGATTGCGACTCGATCACACGATTATGGTAGTAAGAGTCCTGTTGATGGGAAAGAAGCAGAATCTTCTCATTTTAATCCATCAACCTCAGCTCCCGGTTCCGATCCACTATAGATCGAGAAACCTAACCCGAATTTGGTAATCAAACCGCCCGCTAAGGGTATACTTCGAAAGTCTGCTTTCAATCCACATGCGAGAGCAGCTCAGAATTATAACATTGTTGAGGACTTAGCTGTTTCACCCTTAGCAATGTCAGCTTTAGAAGTGCTGCAATCATGCACAGCACAACGAAAATTACTTTTGTCGGCTATAGGAGCTGTTGATATTCAGGACCCAAACCTGATAATCTTTTATCTAGAAAATAGTACACCCCGTCTCCCCCATCAGATGGCTTTCCAGGTTCCAGTGATAGTCAAAAACAGGCCTATTCATCGGACTGTAATTGATGAAGGAGCTTCTACGTGTATTATGTCGATTCAATGTTGGAGATCGCTTGGTTCTCCTTCATTGAACCAATCCCCGATGATTCTTAAGGCCTTTGATGGCCATGGGTTCCATCCGTTTGGCATTCTACAGGATTTGCCTATAGGGGTTGAAGGAAAAACCGTTAGTCTGGATGTGGAGGTGGTTGATGCCCCTCTAGACTACAACCTTCTCTTGGGTCGAAGTTGGCCTTATGCTATGACAGCGGTCATCTCATCGGTCTTCAGAGTTATAAAGTTTCCACATAATGGCAAGATCGTGACAATAGACCAGCTGGCTTTCTTTTCATTCGACCCAGCCTCTTCAGAGAGTATCCAGCATGTCGGTAAAACGACTATCCCTTATAGGGATGTTGGCGTAGGATTAGTTAAAGATTATAGTTTACTGGGAACTTTTCCTTTTCCTCCAATCAACGCAGACCCTTCATTCGCTTCCATTCATATGATTATATCAGATACTATTATTTATGATGATCCATGGATTGTCCCATCTGAATCTAAGATAGACTCATTCGATAATGCTATGCCTTTGAGTCCATATGAAATTGCTTATGAAGCTGTGCAGTCTTTTACCGACTCGCGTTCAACCCAAGTCGACCAAATGAATGTGTTCCGTGAGGAATCACTTTTCACGTCAACCTCAGAACAGATAGCGTTTCCCGAAGTTGTGTCATCTGACGAGCAACTTCGCGAAATCCTAAGTGTAGATGATCTACCTTGGGAAGATCTCCATCATAGATCTTCGTTTTTACCTGAGGATGATGGTTTTGAAAATGATTTTTCATCAATTTTTACGGCTGAATATGTTAAGGATGCTCAGAATCCCACGAAACATCCTGATTCAGAGTTGAATTTGGGAAGCATTTCCCAAACTATTGCCATTGACATTTCAGTCAAAACTCGAATTATTGAGAACATTCATATAGGTGCCTCGTGTACAAATGACGAAATTCAAACATACAAGGCCCTATTTCAAGAATTTCGCGATGTGTTTGCCTGGTCCTATGAGGAAATGCCAGGAATTGATCTCTCCATTTTTGTTCATGAAATCAAGACTTACCCGGACGCTAAACCCGTTCGGCAACGTTTGCGTCAGATACACCCTAGGAAAGCGGCTGCAATTAAAGCAGAAGTTGAGAAGCTGTTGAAAGCAGGTTTCATTTATCCGATCCCGTTAACGGATTGGGTATCGAATATTGTTCCGGTTAACAAGAAACAGGGAACAATAAGAATATGTATCGACTATAGGGATATTAATCGTGCTTGTCCAAAAGACAACTATCCCACGCCCTATATCGATCAAATAATTGATGATTGTGCCGGCAGTGAAATATTTTCTTTTATGGACGGTTTTTCTGGTTACAACCAAATCAATATTCTACCTACCGATCAACCAAAAACGACTTTCATTTGTCCTTGGGGGACATTTGCTTATTGCAACTTACCTTTTGGACTTAAGAACACTGGAGCCACTTTCCAACGGGAAATGTCTTATGCGTTTCATGACATCAAACACATTGTGCAGCCGTACCTCGATGATTTGCCTGCTCATTCTTTACATCGAGTTGATCACCTTGTCCACTTATGAGCTATTTTTATGAGGTGTCGGCATTATCGAATTTGGTTGAACCCACACAAATGTGTCTTCTACATAGAAGTGGGACAATTGCTAGGATTTTTCGTTTCAAAAGCCGGTATTCGCGTCGATCCCTCGAAGGTAGAAGCTATCATCAAATTGCCTCCTCCTTCGAGTCTGCACCAACTCCAGAGTTTGCAAGGGAAAGCAAACTTTTTACGTCGATTCATTCCTAACTACGCCAAGGTTACAAAGGGTTTCACCCGGTTGTTGAAACAAAGTGCTCAATTCTCTTTGGATGAGATAGCTCAGAAATCTTTCGATGCACTTAAGCACGCGTTGACCCATGCACCGTTGCTGCATCCTCCCAACTACAACCAGGATTACTTTTTGTATCTCGGCGCCTCCCACTCCACCATTGGAATGGTCTTAGTTCAGGAAGATGAATTCGGAATGGAACATGTGATATATTACCTTAGTCGGACGTTAAATCCAACCGAGCTGAAGTACTCACATGTGGAAAAATTGGCACTGGCAGCCGTTCAAGTTGTCCAGCGATTTCGTCACTACATTCTCCTCCGTAAAACTATAGTGATTTCAGATTGCAACCCTATGATCTATATTCTGACTAAACAATTGCTATGGGGAAAGTACTCCAAATGGATCGTTATCCTGCAGGAGTTCGATTTGGAGTTCTAAAAGTCCAAATCTAAGAAATCCTTAGTCTTTGCCGAGTTAATGTGTGATTTCCCGCGTGCTGACACGGAAACAGTGGCAGAGGAACCCATCGCGGATGAATCTTTGTTTCTTATCAGCACTTTAGATCCGTGGTACGGGGATATAATCATCTATCTCCAAACCCAATCCTTTCGGCCCGAAGCTTCTAAGACGGAACGTCGGAAAATTCGATTCCAGTCCCAACAATGCAAAATAATTGGAGATACTCTTTATCGCCATGGGGCAGACTTGGTTTTCCGACGTTGCTTAACTCACGAAGAGGCAGAAAGGGTTTTGAATGACTGTCACTCTGGAGCGTGTGGCGGTCATATGTCTGGGTATGCCACAGCTCAGAAGGTGTTGCGTGCTGGCTATTTCTGGCCGTCCATGTTTAAAGATTGTATCATTGCGGTCCGAAAATGCCACAACTGTCAAGTGTTTGATCGCAATATGCGCGCACCACCAGCTCCTCTCCACCCTATAATTGCCGTTGGTCCTTTTGCTAAATGGGGTATCGACTTTATTACTTGTAACCCTCACTCGGCCGGGGGGCATGCGTATATCATCCTTGCGGTTGATTATTTTACTAAGTGGGCCGAGGCGATGCCTACATTCGAGGCAGACGACAAGACTGCTGTAGTTTTCGTATTCAATCATATTATTGCTAGGTTTGGTGTCCCACAAGAGATATCCACTGACCATGGGCGCCATTTTCGAAACATCATTATGACAGAACTTACAGGCCAACTTGGTTTGGGCCACGATAGCTCAACACCTTATTATCCACAAGCCAACGGTCTAGTTGAGTCCATCAACAAAGTTTTGGTCATCATGATCCGGCGAATCATTGGAATTCATCGGTCGAATTGTCACAACATGTTATTTTCTGCGTTGTGGGCATATTAGACTTCGGTGAAAACATCAACAGGGTTCACTCCTTTCCAACTAGTTTATGGTTTGGAAGTCGTGCTACCCATTGAATGCAAAATCCCATCACTTTAAATGGATGTCCAATTACTCCCAGCTACTTCCGAAGAGGAGAAGCGTTTATTGTATTTAGCTCAATTAGATGAGACTCGACGTGATGCTGCACTGGCAATCGAGACTCATGCAAAACGAATGATAGCTCAGTACGATCGAAATGTGACCCCTCGAAATTTTTCGGAAGGAGACCTAGTGCTATTATATGATCAAGCTAACAATAAATTAGGTGCTGGAAAATTCGTTCCTATGTGGCATGGACCCTGCATTGTTAAGCGAAAGCTAGCAAAAGGGGAGACTCTTTGGGTAAACCCAGAAATGGACTTTACCTAAAGAGGTACTATGCTTAAATGGTGGGTGTGAAGATTTTTGTTAGGATAGTTAGGTTAATTTTCTCTTTCTAGCTGGTATGTGTGCTTAGTTTTAGACAAGTGTGCTTAGTTTAGAGAGTGTGTTTTTCGTCATTATTCTGGCTTATCTTGGTTTTACTCTTGATATTGCAGATGTCGATGCCTCTCCAAACGTACATTGGATTTGCTGATGGTGCTTGTCGTAATACACGGAATATCTCTTCCGCAGCCTGGGTTATCTATTCGCCCTCTGACGAGTTAGTTTCTATGCATGGGGTGAGCCTCGGTCAAACAACAAACAACATTGCAGAATACAGTGCAGTGATTGAATTATTATCTGAATCTATTTCATTTGGGATTCGGAGTTTGATAGTGAGGTTAGATTCTGAACTCGTTGTATTACAGCTTAATAGAGTTTATGCCATTAGAAATCCAGTGTTATTAAGGTTATTTTTGAGAGTGCATCTTTTGGAACGTGAATTTGATTACATTGAATATCAACATATTCCAAGGTCTTTTAATACATTAGCAGATGCAATTGCTTCTCGAATGTTAGACAGACATTTGCGATAATCATACATGTAAATTTAAAAACATTAACATTTAATCACACATGTTTAACAAGATAAGCCGGTAATAATGATATATATATATATATATATAGATAGGAGTGTGTCAAAAATATACATCGTCTTCGATCATAGGTTGAAAAACACCTTATGATCGGCAAAAATGATAAGTACAAAAAACCAAAAATGTCATATGTGTCTACAAAAGGTGACTAGCCAATCACTGGTGGTGCTCTCTATACGAGACCACTGCCCGCGCTACCCTACACAGGAACCTCCTGATAGGTCCTGGGACTGCAACCACATAGCGCTGAAGTCGAATGGGAATATCATCTATAGTTGTCTCTGGTATGTCCGTCGTGAGACGCTCTAGGTCCTGTTCCAGCTCGGCTAAGGCCTCTGCGGCTGCATCCTGTGGGGCTGGTGCTGGTGCAATTGGTACTCTCCTCTCGAATGGCCGGAGATTGGCCGGACGCTGTGGGCCTACATCTGCATTTTGAAAATTGTCACTGTCAGTTTTGAGACGATATAAAAACAAATAAAAAGTAAATAATTTAAAAACTTGTGAAAAATGAAATACCTTTGTCGTCCCATTGTTCTCCCTGTGGAAGAACCATGTCCGGATCACCGCGAAAATCTACTCCGGCATAAGGAAAGTCCTGAATCGCAAAGACCTGGTTCTCCAACCAGTGAAAGTAACCAGCAGGAAATCGAACAACTCCCGCTCCCTCATCAGGATGCCGGGCCATCACCGTAACCCATCGTATCAACTTTGGCTCCCGAGGTGGCCCAACCGGAACAGTGAGATGCTGAGGGATAAGCATCAGAACTCTCTCTAGGGCAAAGCTCACAACTAAAGGCCCATACCCAAAGGTCTTTAGTTGCATGTTCTTTACCCTAGTCAGTTGGCCCTTCATGTTGGCCAACACAGCATCGCACCAATTGAAAATGGTGCCTCGGTAGCAATCTATCGCCATCCGCATTTGGGACCCGGTGGCATTGTGCAAGGCAGCTGCGCCGCAGAGTCTGGTAACTGTGAAGGCAATTACCATAAGTTCAGGCAGGGATATGTATTTGATTTCTATCCCTTTCTCCTGGTTCTGATTGTTGCACCACTCTAGCCGGAGGCTAGCAAGGGATTGGCCACCCGGCCTAGTCCCGGAGAGAGTCAGTTGCTCGCCCCTATTAGGCAAACCAGTGACAAAATATATGTCAGAGGGCTCTATCTCGAGCTAGTGCCCTCCGATGTAAAAGCATTGTTCCTGGATGTTCCACCTTTCAACCAGCCACTCTAAGAATGGCACCTGAGCCCTCATGCCAGGTATGTTGGGTGTGGAGCCTGAATATCTTCTATAGTACCGGCATATTGGACCCCAGTTCAAAATGGGGCAGCAACGCCGCACATAAAATAATCGCTGCCATGGGGGTTCCAGGGGGGGGCGGCAGCGACTTTTGGGAGCCCCCCCTTGGCAGGGGGTTTTGGGCGCAGCGCCCCCGAAGCTAAAAACAACTGTAAAATTGCCTTGTAAAAGTATAGTAATTTTTAGTCAATCTGGGTCGTTCATTAGGCAGATGATCTGACGGTAGAACTTATGTTTAGTTTAGGGTTTTTTGCCCTAGAAGGCAACCCCTCTCTTTATATGAGGGCATTGTATTTGAGGCTGTGAGATAGATGTGTATTCGGTGAGCGAGAAACATAGAGGTGAGACTGTGAGAGAAAACAGAGGATATTACAGCGGTTTTGCTGTAGGTTGTATCTCTTCATTTTGTTGGATAATAGAAAGGAAGGACTGGCTGTTCGGGGTGGACGTAGCCCAAACTAGGTGAACCACGTATATCTGTGTCTCTCTTGTTTTGTGCGTTTTCTGTGTTTATATTTCTGCAATATTTTATGTGTTCCATTGCTCCGTAATATATAATTTTCTAACAACTGGTATCAGAGCCGAAGGTCTATTTGGCTGATAAACTTGCAGGAAAGAAGGGTTCCTGGTTCGAGTGGGAGCAATGGCGGGAGATGGTAAGTTTAGGGTCGAGAAATTTAACGACCAAAACTTCTCGCTGTGGAAGATGCAGATGGAAGATTATCTATATCAGAAATATCTATACCTATCATTGGGCGGAAAAACAAAGATGCCGACGGGTATGAAAGACGAAGAATGGAACCTTCTCGATAGAAAGGCACTCGGAACAATACGGCTGTGCCTTGCTGCATCAGTCACTTTCAACATTTCGAAGGAAACCATGACAGCAGGTTTGATGGAGGCGTTGTCAAAACTATATGAAAAACCCTCGGCCTCGAACAAGGTATTTCTTATGAAACGGCTATTTAATATGAAGATGTCGGAAGGTGGATCTGTTGCAGACCATCTAAATGATTTTAATACAGTTACAAGTCAGTTAAGTTTTGTAGGGGTAAACTTTGATGATGAAATTAGAGCTCTGTTATTCTTATGCTCGTTACCAGAAAGCTGGAATGGTTTGGTAATGGCCATCAGTAACTCTGTTTCTGGATCTAGTACTTTAAAGTTTGATGATGTTGTCGGTGCTATCCTTAGCGAGGAAATGCGACGGAAAAGCTCCAGTGAGACATCGGGAAATGCTTTGAGTGCAGAGTCTAGAGGAAGAAAAATGGAAAGAGGAAAGAGCTCAGGATATCGCAGTAAATCAAGGAAAGGAAGATCCAAGTCCAGATCGGGGATAATGTGCTGGAAATGTGGAAAGAAAGGACACCTAAAGAAAGACTGTAGATCTCGGAAGGGAAAAGGAGGAGATGCACAACAAGAAAACAATCATGAAGCAAATGTGATAGGTGAGGTGTTACAAGATGCTTTGATTCTTTCTTTTGAAAATATTACTGATTCCTGGGTGGTAGATTTAGGGGCCTCATTCCATGCCACACCTGAAAAGAAATACTTTTATGACTATGTTCAAGGAGATTTTGGACAAGTTCGTCTGGGTGATGACAAACCCTGTAAAATTGTTGGAATGGGTAAGGTTCTTGTAAAACAACAGAATGGAAACCAATGGCTACTAAAGGAGGTAAGGCATGTTCCAGATCTAAAGAAAAATCTGATTTCAACAGGGCAGTTAGGTAGTGAAGGTTGTGTGACAACTTTCACAGATAAAGCTTGGAAGGTCACAAAAGGAGCCCTGGTAATAGCAAAAGGTGAAAAGGTTGGTACATTGTATTTATGCAATGGTATTTCTAACTCTGTTAATTCTTTGAATTCCAAAGGAGCAGATGCAACATTATGGCATCATAGGCTCGGACACATGAGTGAAAAGGGGATGAAGATTCTTCACTCAAGGAATTTGTTGCCAGGTTTGAAGAATGTTGATTTGGATTTCTGTGAGAACTGCATTTATGGAAAATAGAAGAGAGTCAGATTTCTCAGAGTTGGGAAAGAAAAGAAGAACGAAAAATTAGAGCTTGTGCATACAGACGTATGGGGACCTGCTCAGGTATCATCTCTCGGTGGCTCTCGTTATTATGTTACCTTTATTGATGATGCAACTAGAAAAACTTAGATTTATTGTATTAAGAATAAATTTGATGTATTTGATACTTTCAAGAAATGGAAGGCTTTGGTTGAGATTGAGACAGGAAAGAAATTGAAGTGTCTTAGATCAGACAATGGAGGTGAATATTGCAGCAAAGAGTTTGATAGGTACTGTTCAGAGCATGGAATTCGCAGAGAGAAGACAGTTCCAAGAACACCACAAGAAAATGGTGTGTCAGAAAGGATGAACAGAACAATCATGGAGCGTGCAAGGTGCATGAGATTGCATGCAGGATTGCCTTTACAGTTTTGGGCAGATGTTGTAGATACTGCTGTTTATTTAATAAACAGAGGACCTTCAAGTTCCTTGGATGGTGGTGTTCCATAGGAAGCATGGACAGGGAAAAAGGTAAACTACTCTATTTTAAAACCTTTTGGTTGTGAGGCCTTTGTCCATATTGATAAAGAAAATAGAACAAATCTTGAGGCAAAGTTAAATAAATGTACCTTTATTGGATATGGTGTTAATGATTTTGGTTATCGCTTATATGATTATGAAAATCAAAAAATCATTAGGAGCAGAGATGTAATATTCAATGAAAAGGTCTTGTGTAAGAATCAGTTGCAGGAAAAGAAACAAGAAAAATAAAACAAGGAATACGCAGTTCTTGATGAAATTACTGAAAAAGTAAAGGTGCCTGAAAATAATAATAATCAACAACCACAACAACATCAACCATCACAACAACAACAGGCACCCCAAACACCTGAAAGTGGTGTTAGAAGATCTACCAAGACAAGTAGACCTCCTGAACGATACTCTCCTTCATTATATTATTTATTGTTGACTGATTCCGGTGAACCTAAATGTTATGAAGAAGCAATGCAGGTTGAAAGCAAGAAGAAGTGGGAGGTAGCCATGGAAGAAGAGATGGACTCCTTAATGCATAACCAGACTTGGGATTTAGTCATGTTGCCTGCAGGAAAAACTACATTGAAGAATAAATGGGTTTACAGGCTGAAGGAAGAAGATGGAGGAAAGCAAAGGTACAAAGCTAGACTTGCGGTGAAGGGGTTTGCACAGAAGAAAGGTATTGATTTTGATGAAATATTTTCTCCTGTTGTTAAAATGACTTCAATCAGAACTATTTTAAGTCTTGTAGCAGCTGAAGATTTGCATCTTGAGCAGTTAGATGTAAAGACAACCTTTCTCCATGGGGATTTGGAGGAAGAGATATATATGCAGCAGCCACAAGGATATGAGGTGAAAGGGAAGGAGAAACTTGTGTGCAGGTTGAAGAAGAGCTTGTATGGTTTAAAACAGGCTCCAAGGCAGTGGTATCTAAAATTTGACAAGTTTATGTCTGAACAAGGTTATACTAGATGTCACTCTGATCATTGTGTTTATCTGAAAAAGCAAAATGATGGCAACAATATTATATTGTTATTGTATGTAGATGGCATGCTTGTTGCAGGATCTAACATGCAGGAAATAAATGTGCTCAAAAGAAAATTGGCAAATTCGTTTGCAATGAAGGATTTGGGTGCTGCAAAACAAATCCTTGGTATGAGAATAACTAGAGACAGGAAAAATAGAAAATTAACATTGTCTCAGAATGAGTACATACAAAAGGCGTTGAAAAGATTTAACATGCAAAATGCAAAACCAGTTAGTACACCTTTTGCTAGCCATTTCAAACTTAGCAAAGAAATGTGCCCAAAGACCCAAGAAGACATGGATTATATGTCAAAAGTTCCATATGCATCAGCAGTTGGAAGTTTAATGTATGCAATGGTCTGCACAAGGCCTGATATTGCACATGTAGTGGGAGTTGTAAGCAGGTACATGAACAATCCAGGAAAGGAACATTGGATGGAAGTGAAATGGATTCTCAGATATTTGAGAGGTACCACAAATCAGGCATTATGCTTTGGTGGTTCAAACATATCCCTACAAGGATATGTTGATGCAGATATGGCAGGTGACAGAGATAATAGGAGGAGAACTATAGGATATGTATTTACTGTCGGAGGAACAACTGTCAGTTGGGTTTCAAAAATCCAAAGTGTTGTTGCACTTTCAACAACAGAAGCAGAGTATGTTGCTGCTACAGAGGCTAGTAAAGAAATGATTTGGTTACAAAGGTTTATGGGTGAATTGGGTAAGGAGCATGATATGGGCATGTTATACAGTGATAGTCAAAGTGCCATTCATCTTGCAAAGAACTTGACATTTCATTCCAGGATAAAACACATACAGCTCAAGTACCATTTCATACGATCAATGTTGGAAGATGGAGAGTTGAAGCTGGAAAAGATACACACTAGCCAGAACCCTGCAGATATGCTAACAAAAGTTGTAACCAGGGAGAAACTGAGAATATGCTCAGTTTCAGTTGGTCTTCAAGGATGACGATGAAGATGAGGAACAACCAGGTCCAAAGAGGAGTCATTGTCCAGCAAATGGAGCAGCGGTGGAGTTGCTACAATCAGTCTCCAAGTGGGAGATTGTTGGGTGTGGAGCCTGATTATCTTCTATAGTATGGGCATATTGGACCCCAGTTCAAAATGGGGCGGCAACGCCGCCCGTAAAATAATCGCTGCCGTGGGGGTTCTAGGGGGGGGCAGCAGCGACTTTTGGGAGCCCCCCCCCCCCTGGCGGGGGGTTTCGGGGGCAGCGCCCCCGAAGGTAAAAACAGCTGTAAAATTGCCTTGTAAAAGTATAGTAATTTCTAGTCAATCTGGGCCGTTCATTAGGCGGATGATCTGACAGTAGAACTTATGTTTAGTTTAGGGTTTTTTGCCCTAGAAGGCAACCCCTCTCTTTATATGAGGGCATTGTATTTGAGGCTGTGAGATAGATGTGTATTCGGTGAGCGAGAAACATAGAGGTGAGACTGTGAGAGAAAACAGAGGATATTACAGTGGTTTTGTTGTAGGTTGTATCTCTTCATTTTGCTGGATAATAGAAAGGAAGGACTGGCTGTTCGGGGTGGACGTAGCCCAAACTGGGTGAACCACGTATATCTGTGTCTCTCTTGTTTTGTGTGTTTTCTGTGTTTATATTTCTGCAATATTTTATGTGTTCCATTGCTCCGTAAGATATAATTTTCTAACAAGGTATGGCCCAATATTTGTATAGTCCGCATGCCTTCAAAGCATCAATGGAGGGTTGATGATCTATTGCGGCTAAATCAATGTCCTCGTGTTCTCTTTCGCGCCAATCAAGCATGGTGTGCACCCTACACATCATAAAACATCTATTAGAGTCCATAAATTTTAAAATTTTGGTCCATTTTGGAGAAATGAGGGTTTCAAAATGCGTTTTGCGGGGTACGCACCCCGTCTTTTAGGGACAGAGCGTATGTACGCAGCTGCCCTTAAGGCCGGGTGCATACGCCCGATATTTTCCGCATTGAGAAAATATCGGGGTACGCAGGTCAGCAATGCATGACCTGCGTACCCCAAAGGGCGTAGCTTGAAACCCCAAGACCTCCAAAAAATTAAATAAAAATCTAAAAATTAATTCTAAACGGATGGAAATTAAGAGAAGGATGTTGTGGAATACCTGAAAGAGACGGTGTTCAATTCTGACGGTTGGATTCTCCGCAAAGTCCACGGGAAGTTTCTTGCCAAAAGCCCTTTTCTCTCCCTCAACAATAAAATGGTAAAAATGACATGGTAAAAAGTCTTTCTATAGGTTTTTTGGATAAATGAATGCTAGGTTTGTTTGTTTTTCACCATAAAGAGATATTTTTCAATGTATTTTTGTCTATCTTAAACAGATATGAGTAATGTGTTGTTTTTGTGTAGGACAAAGGGACTTTAGGGTAAACTATCATTTTTCACGAACCAAGAAATCAGAGTCATCTTTTAAGCCCTTTTCTGACTCCTAAAAACATGAAAAGATTTCCGAGCATTTCTTTTACACTAGTTAAAACGGAATTAAAAGACGGTCCCCTTATAGCCCTTTTCTGACCGTAAAAACAGGAAAAGATTGCCGGGTTTTTGTCGTTTCAAACTCGATACTGGAAATAAAACGACGTGTCCTTGATCGCTTTTTACTTTTCAGGTCAAAGGCACTAATCATGAAAGTACTCCTTGGTCGCAAGATCAAGCGGTTCTCTCAGGTATTATTTTATACTTTTTCGGGCTTGAGGGACACAAATTTACGAAAAAGTTCAACTCTGGAGTCTTCTTTAGTTTTTTCAGACTCTCTAAAATTGAAAAACGCCAAGTTTTTCCTATACTGGACTCATTAAAATTTCACAGTAAAGGACCTGTTCGATTACAAACAGGAACAGACCACTCCTTCTTAGGGTCCGGATCTAAACTAAGTTGGACTCATCCGAAGGATGAGCTTATAATCAAGCATATGTTATCCTCCTCAAGCTTGTAAAAAATAAAGAGGTACTTGCCAGAAATGGTGGGGGAAAAGAGAGAAGAATAAACCTATTTGTTTTCTTTTGTCACAGAAGAACCTTATTACCACTCTTGAACACGACACTTTTTCATTCACCTGGGTTGGGAAATCCTTTGTCTTAAAGTTGATTAAACCACTTTGAAATTCTTCAACCGTTTATGGGTATTAAATTTGGGTCAATCATCACCAAGCCATCTGTCGTGTTGTTATGTGTTCAAGAAGTCTCTGCAAATAAACCATTCATATGCAAAATACTTGTCATCCATTTTGACCATCCCTGAGTCAGTCCTTACAGCAACATTTCTTCAAACTTGAACAATGATTTCGTGTTGTGGGCTTGCCTGCAATGGGTTGCTTTCTATCGACATCAACACATTATCTAGAAAGATGACTTAGAGATCGTCAGTACCTTGAGGTCTGCATCCATCAATGGCAGATTTCTCGCCTTTGACGACAGTTTACATCATTGACTTTCGATCAAAGGACTCCGTGACGTGTTCGACATCAACCCATTCATTCACATTTCATGGATTGTATTGGGTACTTTGAGAACCATTGACATCACTGGTGGTCTCTATCACACTTTTTAACAGTTTACATCATCGACTGGTAATCAAGTGGTTTCTACCATGTTCGACATCAACTCATTTATTCACATGGATAGAATCGTACCAATTCGGGAAGTAGAAATGAAGACCCTGGATCTAGTTTCCACCATCCAGGCTACGAGGAGTTTTGTATTCATTGTATAAAGTAGACTAACTATAAATAGATGGCTGCGTCCATACTGTGTCTACACGAGTCTATGATTATGATGTACTGCAAAATCATTCCTGTATCAGAGCAATAGTTAGATTGTTAGTTAAAGTTTTCAATCTGATTATGGGAATGCCTACCTCAGCGATGATATCATCTTATATATGTATTTTGTGTTGAATATTTGCAGGTTCTGACCAGGCTCTCCACAAGATAATCCTTGAAATGATAAAGTACTTCACCCTTCCTAGATGTTTTGAAACCCTAATCTACTTCAGGCTTCGCACATTAGGGGGCAATCTGTTACACTAAAAAATGTCACCATGACTATTTGCAGTTTGTATGGCTCCATCACCTATCATACTATCCTCCTTGGCAAGTCTCATGCCTCTGCGTTCCATGTCAAAATCAAAGAAAGAGAGAAAAGTCATTTAAAGTCAAGTTATCTCTGGTACGCAGTTTCTCTCAGCCTTACCTGTGGGTACGCAATCCAAGTTCACAATACCTGCGTACTTGTACGCTCTGTCTGTAAAGCAATGGGTGCGTACTCCTGTAAAGGTCAATAAGCGCAAGTTTCACTCCAAAAAAGTTACTTGTGGTTATTTCTAGAGCATTCTAGAAGCTTGTTTGACGTGTATGGAGTGCCTCCAGATGGTTCATGTATCCCTATAGTAGAGGAACTTATCCCATCAAGAGGGGAGCTAACCCACCCAAAAGAGGGCTTATCCCATTGATGGTGGACCTGATTAACTTCCTCTACAATCACTATAAATACATGCATTGGGCCAGAGGGAGGGGAGGTCGAAAGCTGAACATTCCTAAGGGTAGATGCCACTGGAATTAGGACTTCCTTGTATAAGCTTGTGAGGAGAGATTACCATCTTTACTTGTTGTATTTGGAAGTGGGTGAGCTAATCAGAGTAAAGGAGGACTCTTGGGGACCCTGGGAGGAACTTGCACAACACCAAGGCTCAGGTTGTAATGGTTTCTTTTGTTACCTTTTAATACAAATAAGTCCATTCTTCTCAATAATTTGTTATTTATGAGTTGTTTCATATACTCCTTGGTCTATATGTTAAATGTGTTTTATTTTATGTGATATTTAGGTGCTATTTAATCGTTTGATTGTTAGTGAATGCAGGTTTCGAAGAGAAGGAGGAGCTCATCCGGATCAACGAAGCTGGACTACTACAACAGCGTTGGGTTACAGGTAAGATCTACAACACTTGATTTCTCATAGTATAAATGCATATTTAAAGAAGGATTGCTCCTATTTGTCTTGTTTGTCACTATAAAGTCTTAGGCTTCTAGGGAGGTCGGTTGTGTCCGCACTATCGACTCTTTCCGTGTGACACACATCCTTAGGAGTATTGGAGATTTTCTTCCTTGACTTCACCCTTTGTGTTCTAAAGATCAACCTTCAAGTTGTTAGGTGTTAGGACTCTAGACACCACATATCTCCACAATGGTATGATATTGTCCACTTTGGGACTAAGCCCTCATGGATTTGTTTTTGGGCTTTACCCCAAAAGGCCTCATACCAATGGAGATATTTTTCCATCCTTATATACCCATGATCCTCCACACTTCTAGTCAATGTGGGACTTTGGTCATATACCCAACAATCCTCCCCTCGAACAAAGGACCATCATGCCTCCCCTCAAACAATTATCCATCCGTCCACTCTCTACCAACCTGGATTCTCTGCTCCAATGCATTGGAAGCACACGCCTTACATGGAAGCACCACCATGTTGTTGGGAAAAGTATCCAATACGGAATGACCCTATCCCACTCTAAGGGTGATAGTACCTCAGCAACAATCAAAGAAAAGCTATTCAAGATTACTTCTTTATGAGATGTAAGAGAGGGGAGAAAGAGATCCACTAACCGTTGTCTTTCGCTAATGATTGATCTAATCTTCTCTCTTTGCTGCTTGCTCCCAACTCCTTGCTCTTTCACTGGCCTAGCTACACCAAGATCCTGCAAAATGGCAAGAGAGGGAAACTACAAGAAGCATACATTCATAATTGATTCAAGGATTAGAATAAATCAAATACACAAGTATAGCAATACACCATTGAGACACATGCATATAGAAGAACCTCAAATGCTTTATTAATGGAAGAAGTAAAGTTCAGGAAGTGATACAACCATAAAAGGCCCAATCCAGCATCACCTCCCAGTAGAAAAAAATCTCCTCTTCACCTCCTTCAAGCAAATCACCCAATAGTTCTATACTCAAACCAAAAGCACTTCCTTACATTCACAAGATTCCATCCCCCCTAGACCTCATGAGAGAGCTCTATATATAGGAGATTTGGAGAAAGGATGAGTCAGCTTGTAGCTGGCATGAAGCTGACTAGTGTCCTCTCCCACTTCCGTTATTCTTCAGTCCTTGAGTCCACTTGGAGATCTAGACCCTCTTACTCATCACCAGTCGAATTCCCTGATCCAAGTGTCATTTTGGAAGCTTCCTGGGCATTGACACCTTGAAGAATGATTGTGCCACTTGTCCCAACTCACCCAGCGCAGGTAGCCTTCTTTGCAGTTGACATTCAACGCAGGTAGACAATGGAGCTCTTGACATTCAGCGCAGATGCTCAGTGGAGCAGTTGACATGATCCAGAATTAACTTGTTTTTGAGTGTTTTCAGGTGGAGAACTGATATTTAGTGCTGTGGTTTGCTGACCTTGTTCCTCTAGGGGTAGGAACAACATGATTAGGGACTTTGGATCCCTTAGATTATTGACATTTCATGCTTCATGCTGTAAGGCACAAAAATGTCTATAACAGTTGCCCCCTAAAGTATGAGGTCGTTTATCGGGTGAAATGCTTTATCAGGAGGATCCGAAGTTCATTCAATCGCTGAGAGGTGACCTGTAATAAAATACAATACAATACATTATTTTTCATTCCGCTTTCATGATCTAGCTGAGGCGGGCATCTCCATGCTCAGCTTTATAAATTCATTTTAGTACATAGAACAGACGACCGTCTGATGGTAGACTGATAATTCTCTGCTGAAATTATCATCCTTTGAGTAGGATGATCATCTGCTGCAATGAAGTACATGTCAAATGTTTTTATATCCTGAATATATATTGCAGCCCGGATGGATGAAACTAGATCCGGGGTCTTCAAACTCGTTCGATCTTCACTCTAAGTACAAGTCGATCCATGTGCGAATTGCACTGAAGTCGAACATGGAAAGACATCGCTTGATTACCGGTCAATAATGTAAACCGTTAACAAGCGCGAGAGGAATCACCGATAATGATAATGACCCTCAAGGTACTGTAGTACAATTCACGTGGTGTGAATAAAGGACTTGGCGTCGAACACCACACAAAATCTTCTGGTCGAAGGTCATTGATGTATACCTGTCGCCGGAAGTGAGAAACTTGCCATTGAGGCATGCAAGCTTCAAAGTACTGAGGGGGGTGTTCCTAGATCAACTTCTTGGATAATGAGCTGAAGTCGACAAGAAGCGATCCGTCAAAGGAGGGCCTTAATGAATCCCACATCAGTGACACGGAACGGAGCTAATAATTTTAATAGAGGTGAAAACAATCTGTGAAATATGATTCAGGGTTGCGATCATGGGTGGATGAAGGATAATGTATGGCAGTGGATGGGACACGGTTGACTCTTTCTGAAAAACATCTCTTGAACATATAACGACACTGATGTGATGGATTGGTAGCATTACCCCGAATGTGGATGGTTTGGCGAAGACCATGGTGATGAGACCGGTGAATGAAACAACCCAACCCGATGTGATACGGAGGAAAAGTGTCATGTTCAAGAGCGACTTGCTACCATTAAAGCTTTGAGGTTCTCCCAATTTTTCCCCAGTCATTTCTGACCAGTACCTCTTTATTTTTGTCAATCTTGCGGAGGATAACATATGCTTGTTCTATAACCTACCCTTCGGGCAAGCCCATCGCTATGTTTTTACGAGCCTAGCGATAGGGAAACTCGTTCTCGTCTAAAGACAAGTTTGTCGCTATTTAATCATTTTTACGAGTCTAACGACAAGGAAAAATCGGTCCTTTTCATTTTTAGAGAGTCTGAAAAGGTACAGAAAGTTAACTCCAAAATTCCTTTTTCGTCATCTAATCCCTTAAGTCCGAAAAAGTATAAAAAAATACAGAAGGGATGAGTTTTCGATAACTTTAATGAGCCGAATAAAACAAGCGCTCGACCTTTTTGTGTAATAATCCCTCAGGTCCAAAAAGATTAAAATCTAGAGGAGGGACAGCTCTTCCGGTCACTTTAACGAGCTGGAAGGCCAAAACTCGGAAAACTTTTCATATTTTATGAGTCAGATGAAAAGAGCTCAAAGAAGACTCGTCTTTTGAGGAACGAGTGATAAACAGGGATAGCAGCAGATTCCAGGTACAGGTTGGAATTTTCCAATCACGGCAGTGTCACAAGGATGGCTAAGTGAAATCACTCTTCGCAGTTGTTCCTCAAAATGGGTAAACAATCATATGGGTGTGAACGATTGGCCAAATGGAATGGAGGTGGCAGGTGCAAAACACGACCAAGGCTTTTTATGGCTAATAAATTTACGATCACAGTGGTTATTTACCGGGATAGGTTCATTTTTTAATGAGCTTGAACTCTGGAGGAAACTCTTGCTCAATCTTATGTTTATTTTTTAATAAGCATGAACTATGTGCTAAAACTGCTTGGGTCTCGCTTTTCTATTTTTTAACGAGCATAAATTCCGCGGTAAAACTGCTCGATATACCAGTCATAAGATAAGAAATGTCTCCTGTGAGATCTCTATTTTTTATAGAGCTTCATCTTCACTATGCTTTGCTCCCTCTCATCCTTTCTTTATGTAAGTTCGGAAACGGCTAACCCAAAAAACAGATAAATAACCGCTCTTTGCTTGCACTCCAAAAGGTTTGTATGCCCCCAGGTATAAAGTAAAATTTCAAGGTTGCCCCTACTTATCCATCAAAACATTTGTTTTAAAGGGTGAGGCTTGCCTCTTTCTGGTTACCCAAAGATTGTTTCGTTAATCTTTCAAACAAAACATTTCCTCGGCAATGTCTACTGAAATAGACAAGGGTGAATGACTGTTGTCAAACACGTAACCTTAACAAAAGAATCCTATTCTAGAACAACCCCTCTTCCATCCACGGACGGGGTACGGACTAGTCATATTCTTTCGCGGAAATTCTACCTTATACCCAAGGTTTCCTCTGCCCTAATCAGACCAGGATGCATGCCCCCTGGGTTCCAGTCCCATCTTTCCGAATCACTCGCACTCATCGGGAAGGAGGACTGGGGGTGGAGACATTTCTTGAGTGAATAGACCATTGAGGGTTGGTATGTGACTATTTGCGATGCGTGATCCCGGAAATGAAAGTTGGTCTACGAGCTTGACCATTCTTCCTTCGTGTGGAAAACACATTACTCTAAAGAGTGAGGAGACTATAGCTCCCATGCAATATATATAGTCTCGTCCAAGGAGTAGGTTATAATCCAAGGGTCCTTGAACGACCATCACATTCATTTGAACGGTCTTCCCTTTCAATGTAACAGGCACATTGGGGAGGATCCCTAATGGTCAACTGGTTCCTTTATCGAAACCCGAGAGATTTCTTATCTCAGGCAAAAGCTCCAGGGAACCCAGTGCTTTCCAAGCAATAGAGGAAAGGATACTCACAGATGCCCCTTCATCAATGATAGTGCCAGCCATTACCATTCTATAAATTTGGACTATGATTCTGAATGGTACACTGGCTGGCAACCGGGGTCTGCCTAGTTGGTTCCAATCAAAGGACACAACCAGGTTGCTTGGCGGTGGGACCGAATACACGGCTGGATATGACCCTGACGATGTTCCTTCCTGCGATAAAGGAATGGGCGCATTGCCCTGACGCTCATCAGAGTCTGTGTTGATGAAAAGAATCTGGATGGTGTCATCCTTATTCTTTTCGGTGAGGGTGTCATTTGAAGATGAATCTTCAGTGACGGTGTCATTTGAGGATGAAACCTCTGAAGGGAGAACCAGGTCAACTGCCGTATCGACCTTTGGACTTTCGTCCGGTCTGGATTCAGTAGGTTCATTTTCAATGACTGACACTTCAGCTGACCACTTGAGCGGGCCAGCTGTATTTTCATCCAACGAAGGACTTGGGATGAGTTTTTTGTATCCAGGAGGAAGTCTCAACGGTGAAACCGGGCGATCTTCCAAAACTCTCTTCGCTTCATCTAAGAAGGGACAACGGTGGATGGCGTGATCGCCTTCACATAGTTTGCAGGGGAATCTTGCTCCCCCATTTTGTCTTGAACCTTCACTTTCGCTGGTTGACGGTAAGCATTCAACCTGGCTGTCAGAGGTTGATGCTCCCGAACTGTGCAAACGAGGGGACCAGTCCCTTAGTATCCGGGGAATACAGGGACAATCTCTATGGAAGTGGTCTCCTCTACATATGACACATGGCGATTTAGGCCCGGTCTGTGCTGTGTGTGGATTTTTGTCAGATGTCTTTTGCTTGCCCCCAGTCGCCTTAGGCTCCTTCTTCTTCTTCTCTCTCTTCTTCTTCTCCTTCTTCTCCATGGGAGCTTGGCTTTTGCCGGCTCTACCTTGCGAAGATGAAGGATCGGAGGAAGAGTTATAGGAAGTAGAAGGCTGGTGGGCAGCTCTAGAATGATCTAATAGTTGACTCGACTGTTCAAGAACCATGGTGTTTTGAACTACATTGGTTGAGAATAGCTAAATTGGCAGGCCAATTGTCAGTCCTGGAAGCGACAATGTGGCCATGTGGGATGCACCAACTTCTCCCCAAGAGGAGAAAGGACTAGGATTTCCATCATGTGGAATTCCTTGGTTGGGGCGTTCCATGTTCTCAACCTACAGATCAATGCAGGAATAGGAGGTGATTATGTTTCGTTTAAAATAAATTTTATAACGACGCTTTAGACACAACTTGCTTTTTCACTTTTTAAGAGTCGAGAAAAAGCTAAAGATGACTCTAGTCTCCTTCGATGTTTTAACGAGCTCGAAGTGACAAATGCTCGAATGGACTTTTTCAATTATAGAGTTTGAAAAAGGCCAAAAGAAACTGCTCTGGAGTTCTAGGCGGAGGGTGTGCCAAACTTTTCGCAAAACCACAGAATACGTTTTATGGTACGAGTGTTCGATCTTCGTGAATGCTGTGTTCACTGCATTGCGATCAGTAGGACGGCCGACACGGTTTCCTATGGATAAAGGCTTTGTTCATATAGGGGTCTCCCAATATATACATGACGGTATGCGGGAGCACAAGTCCGTATTGATACTTATCGCTTCACCGTGGAGGAATCACCCAACCACTCAACGCTAAGATATCACGTTTAACGACGCCGGAACACGTCTCTAGCTTAGACCTCTATGTGTTTGCGTTATGTTTCAATGCGTTGTTATGTAAATTCAATTTATTTTAAGGTTGATCTTGTTTAGCAGTTTGCCTTTATGGATCACCACGAGATGTATAGTAACACTCCTGAATGCAGTCTAAGATGATAAGCAAGATTTTCAATCTTTCAACTTTGAAAATCTTAACTACTAAGGGAAAAGAAAGACAACATCTTTTCACACAGATCATAGAGCACACACTAATGAACTTTTCCTAAATCGACATGCAAACTGTCAAAATGCACATGCACAATGCAGGTATTTCTTTTCTCTTTATTAATGTTGGTGCAATACAAAAAGAAAGCTGTTGTATAACTTTGAATTCAATTTCAAGTGAAAGCAAACAAGCTTGTCCAAAATCAAAAGACACCTTAAGATTTACTTGTTTCGACACTAGAAATGTATGAATTCAAACCATATGACGAAAGAAAAAGCTCAATCAGCTATGAACAGCAAATAAACTAACTCTTAAGATCAAAACGACACTTATCACAGGTCTAGATCTAAGAGGCCACAGCAAGACTAGTTCATTTTCGTTATGGGAAACTGTAAATGATATAAGAAATACACAAAGAACAAGCACAGTTTCTTTATACAACCGAGGCGGAATCGTGGCAAGGAAAGTTGGTTTCAGATAGGTACATTGACAGACAATTGGCTGCAAAAACAAGGGTGAAAATAGGGCAATAAACAGCAGGGAACCCCAGTAGCACTAGGCAAAACTGGTTCAGCGCAGGTAGTACACTGTCAGTTTGACATTCAGCGCAGGTAGCCCCTTCGGGAACTATGCTGAAATGCAGATTGCCTTCACAGTGCCTGCACTGAAGAGACAAACTTTCGTTTTTCTCAGTTCCCGGGTCACAGATTGCTAAAAAATTCACAGTTTTTGGCCAAATCAGAAGCTATCAGTCAAGTACACACTAAGGGATGAAAAGGAGGATGAAAGGCTATCACTAAGAGCTATTTAGAGTCCTTGTGGATCAGCTCTTCACATCATAAACGTGCCCCGAAACTGAGCTAGAGTAGCTGCCCTCTACTTTGCATTTGAAAGATCCAAATGCAATTTGATTCGGTACTCCCTGTGTTTATGAAATGAATAGAAAAAACACAAACAACCAACAAGATACGGTCCCCAGCGGAGTCACCAATTTGTTGTTGGGAAAAGTATCCAATACGGAATGACCCTATCCCACTCTAAGGGTGATAGTACCTCAGCAACAATCAAAGAAAAGCTATTCGAGATTACTTCTTTATGAGATGTAAGAGAGGGGAGAAAGAGATCCACTAACCGTTTTCTTCCGCTAATGATTGATCCAATCTTCTCTCTTTGCTGCTTGCTCCCAGCTCCTTGCTCTTTCACTGGCCCAGCTACACCAAGATCCTGCAAAATGGCAAGAGAGGGAAACTACAAGAAGCATACATTCATAATTGATTCAAGGATTAGAATAAATCAAATACACAAGTATAGCAATACACCATTCAGACACATGCATATAGAAGAACCTCAAATGCTTTATTAATGGAAGAAGTAAAGTTCAGGAAGTGATACAACCATAAAAGGCCCAATCCAGCATCACCTCCCAGCAGAAAGAAATCTCCTCTTCACCTCCTTCAAGCAAATCACCCAATAGTTCTATACTCAAACCAACAACACTTCCTTACATTCACAAGATTCCAGCCCGCCTAGACCTCATGAGAGAGCTCTATATATAGGAGATTTGGAGAAAGGATGAGTCAGCTTGTAGCTGGCATGAAGCTGACTAGTGCCCTCTCCCACTTCAGTTATTCTTCAGTCCTTGAGTCCACTTGGAGGTTCTTGCTTCCACTTGGAGATCTAGACCCTCTTACTCATCACCAGTCGAATTCCCTGATCAAAGTGTCATTTTGGAAGCTTCCTGGGCATTGACACCTTGAAGAATGACTGTGCCACTTGTCCCAACTCGCCCAGCGCAGGTAACCTTCTTTGCAGTTGACATTCAGCGTAGGTAGACAGTGGAGCTCTTGAAATTCAGCGCAGATGCTCAGTGGAGCAGTTGACATGATCCAGAATTAACTTGTTTTTGAGTGTTTTCAGGTGGAGAACTGATATTTAGTGCTGTGGTTTGCTAACCTTGTTCCTCTAGGGGTAGGAACAACATGTTTAGGGACTTTGGATCCCTTAGATTATTGACATTTCATGCTTCATGGTGTAAGGCACAAAAATGTCTATAACACACCAACCTAGAGAGCTTGCTCTATCCCAGGTCAACTCCTCTTCACCGTGTTGGGACCAGGACATGTCCATGAAGAATCTGGAGCACAGCGCCTATCTAGCCGAGCTCATCCACAGATCCCATCGTGATATTACCGGGGCCCACCACCTTCGTTCGGCATTTCAAGGATTCATCCACTTGGCTAACTTCGAGGCATGGCTCTGATACCACTTGTTAGGACTCTAGACACCACATATCTCCACAATGGTATGATATTGTCCACTTTGGGACTAAGCCCTCATGGATTTGTTTTTGGGCTTTACCCCAAAAGGCCTCATACCAATGGAGATATTTGTCCATCCTTATATACCCATGATCCTCCCCACTTCTAGTCAATGTGGGACTTTGGTCGTATACCCAACATTAGGCTTTGAATGAAGATACTATATCTGATACCAATTGTTGGAAATACTGAGAGTGGGGGTGAATCATTAATTCTTTTCAACTGTTATTTTTACTAGTTAAAACATTTATATTCAGAACACAAGATGAACAACAAGAATAAATGACTTCATTAATATAATATTTGCAATAAAATAGATACAATATATATATGGTTCCAATTTGTTGCGAAGCATAAACTTTGACTTTTGTGAGGCTCCAACCTCGAGAGCACCAATTGTATTTTGTCAAGGCACCAACCTTGGACTTAGGAGCACCAACTCCCAGGACACCAATCCTTCCAGTTCCGAGGCGCCAACCACAAGGGCTCCAACCCTCTGTTGTCAAGGCACCAACCTTGGATATAGGAGCACCAACTCCAAGGACACCAGTCCTTCCAACTTCTCAGGTACCAACCCCAAGGGCTCCGACCCAATCTTGTCAAGGCATGTTTGATAATAATGATCTGCTCCCAAAACTCTTCTTTACTTAATTTTGTCTGTTTACAGCATCACTGTAGTCTCCATGCTACAACATCAATGGAAACCAATCTTCATATGAAGAAGTCTTTACAACTTTTCATACTGTCCACACAGAGTCTTCAAAAGTTATATCATGATGATATCAAATAGCCAATATATCCATGAAGCTATAGGAGTATGTCAATATGGCAATATATATACATACACACACATATATATACATAAATACATACATACATACATACATATATATATATATATATATATATATACATACATATATATATATATATATATATATATATCTATATATATATATATATATATATATATATATATATATATATATATATATCGCAATCACATATTTTGTCATGACGCAACTTTTACACTCTGCGATACATAACTCCTGATATGGTGGACACAATATATCATTAGGGCACAATATAATAGGACCATCGGGTCCACAACTGTATATTGCAATAGGGGGTTCCGGTGTGGCACTTAATAGAACCTGCCACTGTGGTTTCTCCAATATATATACTATTCTGCTATATCGCATTTATAATATATATATATATATATATATATATATATATATATATATATATATATACTCCTCTACTCTATGTTTTCCTCCACTCTTTCCTCTATGCTTCTCTTGCTCCTCTGATCGGTCTTCCTTTGGATTCTGATAGTTCTTTTTGGCATATATTACATGTGATACTCCCGATGTGGCTCCTCCGCTAACACTCTTTATGCTCCTCCGCTTATGCACCTCCGATATGTGTTCCTCTCTATTCCTTCTAATGAACAATATGTCTCCTCTAATTGCTTTGCTCCTTGGCTTCTTGCTCATGTTTCTTCATGGATCTACTCTGCTTCTCCTTGACTTCATATCATCATTTAGTATCCTAGAATATTGCCATATTGACATACTCCTATTGCTTCATGGATCTACTCTACTTTGCTTTACATCATTGTTTACTGTCCAAAATATTACCATATTGACATCAATGACAACTTAGATTAACATCCATTATACATTATATACTTGCAGACCATATAAACCAAAAAAATTAACCACTAGCACCTTTCCCATGTTCATAATTTCCTTCGTTTTCAAGATGAACAGTCTCTTCATGATGGGGAGGGTCCTAATGCATAGGTTGTTTAAGCAGTTCATCCTAGTGTTTCCCTTCTCATGTGCATTCAGCTGTGTTTTCCTTGATTATGAAAACCACCTTAAGGATGCCCAACATTGTTGTTTCGATAGTAATATGTAGCAATATCTTCCACCTTGAAAGCCAACCTATCCATGGTCATCTACCAAAAGTATACACTAGCCTTCAATGAGTCAAGTTGTTGAGAAACTAATGCAAAATGAGAGCAAGCCTCTATGGAAAATTTGTCACCCTTCTTAGATATGAGGGATGCCAAAAATTAAAGACTCAAATCTAGGTGAACCTTTGTGTACAACCAACTTTGCAACTGAGATGAGCACTCCATCCTGCATAATTTCCATAATTTCACTATCTTAATGATATTTCAAGGACCAACAATATTTATCTATAAACCATCTCTCCTCGACCACATCTACCTCCAACTCTCTACTCACATTCTATTCCACTTCGTGGTTTTGTAATTGTTTGACAATATTGGCCATCACTAAGTCACCTCGGTTGTGTATGGACTCAAACCAAATTAAGGCATTCAAGTCTTGTCGCATGAGAGCCAACTTTTCTGCAACAGAATATATAGAAAAGAGTAGCCAAATCCTCCACCAGGAAAGGAGGATGGGGCCTTCCTCATTGATGACACAAATAGAGTGAAATCCATTGTAATACCACGAGATTGCAAACTACCATCTCCAAACTTTCAAGGAGTTAGTCTACATGTAGACAATTACTATCTTGACAAACTTTAAATCAATGTTATTCAATATCCAAATCTATATTGATCAAGATATTATATCCCATATCAACATACAATTTTCATTCTTGGTATACGTATTATAATTGGATAACCATCATTCATTATTAACAAACCTTGTTTAATGGTTGCACCTTTCTTATCTAGAAAATTTGCAACTTGGTTATGGTGCCTTTTGATATGATAAAATTCGACCTTTTCATATTTTTGAGCTTGCATCCGGTTTTTGTGCATCATTGAAGGGAGATCCATTTTTGGAGCCTCTCTAACATTGAGGAATATTTGAATTACAATTATGGAGCCCCCAAAGACTTCCAATTAAGTAATCCATTTTGCAATTGTGACTTCCAATCTGTGCCATAAAACAAGAATCTATGCTTGATTATTAGTTTCTCTTCCTAATCCTGAGGCTAATTGTGTCTCTATTTCTTCCTCAGGGTGATAGATTACACCTCCCTCTCCTGCCTCCCCATAATAAAATATATTTACTAAAAAAAGTCATAAATAATTCTTAATTCTTAATATTTATTGTTAAATTTATTAAAATATATTAATTAATTTGATTTATATTTTCATAATTTCCATATCAATAGTCTTTTTTAGAAAAGTTCAATTGGTAAACATGTAAAATAAATGTGAGTACAAGTTACATATTCAAATTCCTAGAAATATCTAACCCGTGACTACCTAATGGAATGGCATAAACCTATAAATAATAGTGATAAGAGTATGAATATTTACTATTTTGATCTTGAGCATATAGAACTAGGTCACACTTATCAACTTTCTTTTCTTCCTTCTTTCTCCATTTCATGCATCCATATGTTCTATAATTATTCTGAGATGATAATATATTGTCCTTAAGCTGACACTCATATGACTTGTGCCCAATATTGTGAGAACAAAAGCATTAAGTGATATCAAGGAGAGGAACATATGCATTTTTATCTAGATTTATGTTTGTTTTGAGGTATGCGAATCCATTATTAGCCCTACTTCTCTTAGAATTTCCAAAATCAACTCTTCTGACATAAGCTATACAATCTATGGATATATGTCGTTTGAGGATATAATATGTAGACATTTGACAATACTCTCTCCCGAAGAAGTATGGTCTCTAATAGTTTGTTGTTTTATTGTCCATTCCTTTTGTCTTCTGTACTTTTCTAGTAGTGTTTCTTTGTAGCTAATCATTTATGTTGAAGTGCTACTCAAATTTTTGTTTACAGATTGATTTGAACTATCATTGTCTCCACTGACATCTTTTTCAAAAGTGATTATCCCTTTATCCTCTGCCTTGGATTCTCTAGATTCTCCTTAATAGCCTAACCCAATGTTTATGAGTGGTGGCCTCTGAGCATTTAATATCACATCTAGTTGTTCATAAAATTTTCTCTATTGAATATTTGTGTTTAATTATGTTTGTGTCGTCTGTAGTCTCTTCTTCATACTTACCACCTCTTCTTCCAATCTTTCACACTCCTCGATTTTCTCTTTAATTTTCTGCATCAAAATTCCACCTTCTTTTATTCTTCAAGTTCAACTTTCATCTTGATAATGTCTTCTAAATTCGATTCTTCTTTTACATATTTCAATAGGATCTATTTCTTCTTTCTATTCTTCAGTTTATGCCTTTATATTTCATTTAAGGCACTAATCAACTCCCCCTCAAGATCTACCTCACCTTCCTCTTCATCTTCATATTCCTTGTAATATTTTTCAAGTTCTTCCAACGCCATCAACATCAATTGACTGGTTCCATCTGTTGGCATTATGAGACAAGTGTTGTCCTTGATGGCAAATCACACTGATAACAAATCATAGTGCAGAAGGATAGCAGCAAGGAATTGATGATCAGTCTACAAGTATGAAGAAAAATATATACACGTTGTTTCACTATATACCAAGTCGCGTATACAAGCAGGTTCACTATATACCAATTCGCGTATACGCAGGTTCGCTATATACCAAGTCGCGTGTACACGCAGGTTGGCTTCAGTAAAAGCGCGTGTATGTGGAAAACTTATCTTTGGTCCACGACGGTTATTTCTTGGAAGTTGTGCCTATGGTTTTGGACCTTGGTGTCTCGACGGACGTGTTGATCCCTAGTTTTGAAGCTGATGGTATTGGATTTCTATGGTTTTGGCTCTTGGTATTGAACAAGGCCTAAGGCTATATAAGGAGAAGGAAATCATTAGGCAAGGATATCTGAAAAAGTCTTGAATATCTGAAGAAGCATGAGATCCAGTATGCAGGTTATGGGTTGATGATGCATTGCTTGATTTGAGCTAAGGAGGGATCTCACTGGCTGATTGAGAACAAGATCTAAGGAGAGATCAGGATCAAATGGTTTGAAATGAACTATCTTTATGATGCTTATTCTAGATCTACATACTGACGCATGTATTGTTCTATAAGTGTTATGAGTATGAATGATGTCTGGTACAGCTGCAAGTTATGAGAAATTATTTTTAGATCTGTACGCGGGTTGTCTTTGGCAAAAGCGCGTATACACACGGGTTTGATTCATCGAAGTAGCGTATACATTGTAAAGCTTGATATTTGAAGTTGCAGATGGGTCTGATGGTTATTACAGAGTTCTGTGTCTGCTCTGTGTTCTGGTGACGGTGTTGTTAACAGGGTTTCAGTGATTCAGAGTTTGATGATTGTTTTGAGCTTCAATGATAGTTATGGGTCCAGTATGAAAATTGGATGAAAAGTGGCCCTTCAGATTATGTGTTGTGCTTCAGTGTATCCAGTCTAAAAATTGATGAAATGTGGTACCTGGAGGAGAGAATATTGTAGGCAAGCACCTACGTACTAGTATCTAAGCTAGTACAAAAGCTAAGGGAGATCTTTGGAGCATTGTAGCAGGTAGCAGCCTGTGTACTAGTAAATGGATCGGCTAGTACAAGAGCAAAGGGGGTTGTAGCTCCCGTACTGGTATAAGACTGCACCAGTACAAATATTGTGAAAGGATTTTCTTATTAAGAAGAAGATTGAGATGACTTGCAGCAGGTGGTTTTCACCCACATTGGGTTTCCACCTTATATCTTTGTGTTCATGTGTGTGCCTTTTTGTGTGATGATCTGTTCTGTTATACTGCACCTGTTTACTGTTAATATGGTTAATAATGTTCTGATGCATTTATTGAAGATAATCTAACTGAATCATAAGATTTCTGGATATACGCTAGTTGCTTTAGACACAGCAGCGTATACACACGGGTTCACTTAACTGAAGTAGCGTATATGTTTTTGAGCATTTAAAAAGTTTTAATGATCTAATAATACTGATTCACCCCCCCTCCCCTCTCAGTATTATTTCCAACAATTGGTATCAGAGCAGGTCCTTTGGTAGAAGCTTGATCGCTTGAAGGAGATCCGTGGAACAATGGGAAAGAAGCTTAAGAAGAAATCTCATAAGAAGAAGAAGACATCTCAGAAGATCTATGACAGTGGGAGAATCAATTGGGGATTAGGTATAAGAAGCTCTTCAGATTCAGAATCAGATTCGGAATCATTATCAGGTATGAATGTGTTATCCTCTGATGTTCCTGCTATATTTCCTTGTGAAAGTGATGGAAGTGAGAGTGACACTACTGAACATGCTTTTATGGGTGAGCAAGAAAAGTATCAAATAGAGGCAATATTTAGAAGGCTTGCAGACAAAGTTAAAGATCAACAAGATCTATTGAACAAAAGGGAATGCGCTTTCAAAGAAGAAGTTACCAAACTAAAGGCCCAACTAGAAGAAGGAAACAAGGTAAGAAAGCTTCTCAAGGACAAAGAAGTCAACGAAAGAAGCACAACCATCAAGAAACTCAAAGATAGATCCAGCTACTATGAAAATCTTGAAGCTACAATCCTCGCACTAAAAGGAGATCTTGAAGAATCAAAGAAGCAGAATACAGATCTACTCCAAGCTATTGCAATACAAGAAAAAGAAGCCACCAGCTTAAAATCTCAACTAGAATGTGCCTTCCGAGTTCGTCAAATGCAGCAGGATCTGAACGAAGAACAAGAAAAGGAGATTCTCAAACTAAGGGAACAAATGGAAGAAGGAAGGAAAGATGAAGAAGATTTGAAAAAGCAATCTCTTGAAAAGGAAGAACAACTTCAGGTTGAGGTAAATATCTTGAAAGGTAAACTAGAAGAAAAGGATAAGCTTTTACGATTTCAAGATAGTTCTAAAGTCTTGGATGATATTCTTAGTATTCAAAGGTCTCCTGCTATCAAGACTGGTCTTGGTTTTCATGAATCTATTGAAGGTGAATCTAGTTCACAAGGTGAGACAAGGAACTCTAAAGAGAAATCTAAAATGATCAACAAGGAGATGAAAGGTCAACCCCATCAACAATCAAGGAAAGAGACTCCTCAAAGAAAATCTTTTACTCCTCCTATGAATAATGTTGAATGTTATGTATGTCATAATCTTGGACATGTTGCAGCTAGATGTAGAAGAAGAAGGGTTCAAGACCATCATGCAGAAAGATCATCACACTCAAGGTACTTTAATGGATATTGCTTTGCTTGCAATATGTTTGGTCACAAAGTTGCTGATTGCTACAGGAGGAATATGAAACATGTAAGATGTTATGCATGTAACAAGCTTGGACATATAGCAAAGGAATGCAGGAACAAAGGATGGACATCACACCAAAAGGAGAGAACGTCATCACACTTGAAGATATGGAGGAAGAAGGAAGTACAGTCAGCACAATGTACTGAGACACAGCACAACACAGACATATCAGACTCAGGGGGAGCTGAAAGTGTAAAACTTCAGTGTTCTGAATCTCATACGCAAGTTCCTTAAAGGGAAGTCGCGTACATACGCGAGTTAGACACTGCAAAGTTGCATATATGTCAGTATGAGGAAAAGCAGTGGGGACAGGATCAGAAAAGGAATCTGATATGATTCAGTCTATTATTTGCTCTATTGGTTACAGTCTGCTGAGGATGTGTAGAAATGTTTTGTTACTTGTATGATGTCTAGAAGTGTTTTGATCCTAACTTGAGGATGATGATGTTTTGATGCTTATTGCTGATATATGCATGATCAGATCTAACAGATGGCACTGGTTGAGGGGGAGCATATGCCTTTAGTAATTCATTGTTGGCATTATGGTTAATAATCCTTGGTGATGATTCTTATATGGCTAAATGATATATCTTGCTATGATGTGGTTGTGAGTTGTCTATGATAAACTCTCATATGATTCTTGAAGTTACATAGTAGATGTTCAGATCAGATTTATGGTTGATCCTTTGATGATGCTTACATGGTGATCTTCATAAGGATAAGGAGAAGTACAAAGCTTGAATACACATCTTCCTCACTTGATGATGAGTCACTCATATACTGCTGTTGTCATATGCATAAAGATCATACAGTTATGATGCAGGCACTCTTGTGGATAAGGATTGTTGTTGTTGATGATATCAAGAAGTTTTGTCAAATGAGCTTGAGCTCAAGATACATAGTGCTGATACATGGATGACTACTCAAAGTTGCTTTTTTGGAGACATGGTGATGAGTTCTTATGATGATAGGTTGATACTTACATATGTTGATTGATGCAGATGTTCCCAAGTAATGATACTTGGATCATGTAGATCTTGACGTTGATGTAATGGCTATGGTGGTTTCACATGTAATGTGAATGATTTCATGATGATGAGGAGTTGACATCTATGTTCAGACATACCTTGCTGCAGGACATTTACAGGTTTCTGATATGAAAATGGTTGTACGCGAGTTTCATAAGGCTTATCCGCGTATATACACTTGTTTATGTGGATACAGATGCGTATATGGAGTTTTGAAGGAAATCAGCAGGGACAGATGTTGGTTGCAAAAAGTCTGATATGGGTCCGACAGAGATCATCTGGCACAGGTTCAGGGGGAGAAGATAATCTTCCAATGATGCATTGTTGGCATTATCTTAAAGATTTTGGTTCTAGTTCACATTTGTTGTTGGTTTCAAGTGGAAAAAAGGCGAAAGGAGAATAGAAGGATCTCTTGGTTGCTGATCTGAATGATGATTATTAGATGCTGCTGGTGACTTTCATAAGTCTTGGTCTAGTTCTTTCGTCTCTATGTCATATATCTCTTTTGTGGTATCTCTTCCATGGTGTCAAGGTCATGTAACGGCCTATTTTGGTTTCCCCACTATGCCTGGGATGATTGATGCAATATGATTGGTTGTCATATGTAAACTTTTGATGTATCCCCACTTGGTTGGGTGGATGAGTCAATTTTTGTATATCCTCACTTAGTTGAGAGATGGATGTATGTATGAGTCTTTGGTGATAGGAAGGTCTTTAATGATGTATAGAGTCATTTTCTTCTTGAAGAACATCTTTTGCAGATCTTGCCTACAATCAGGAAGAGCATGAACAACACACTTTAGCAGTACAGAGACTTGGCATGTACTCAGGGGGAGCATTGACAGATTGGTACACTTTATACAAGGGGGAGATCATTCAGAGATTTTAACAGATACTTAGGGGGAGTATGGACAGCGAAATGTTCAGCAAAGGAAGATAACATATTGGACCACCCTTTGCCCTTGATGTCAAAGCGGGAGAGTGATTTGGTTTTGTTGCCATCAAGTCCAAAGGGGGAGATTGTTGGCATTATGAGACAAGTGTTGTCCTTGATGGCAAATCACACTGATAACAAATCATAGTGCAGAAGGATAGCAGCAAGGAATTGATGATCAGTCTACAAGTATGAAGAAAAATATATACACGTTGTTTCACTATATACCAAGTCGCGTATACAAGCAGGTTCACTATATACCAAGTCGTGTATACGTAGGTTAGCTATATACCAAGTCGCATGTACACGCAGGTTGGCTTCAGTAAAAGCGCGTGTATGTGGAAAACTTATCTTTGGTCCACGGCGGTTATTTCTTGGAAGTTGTGCCTATGGTTTTGGACCTTGGTGTCTTGACGGACGTGTTGATCCCTAGTTTTGAAGCTGATGGTATTGGATTTCTATGGTTTTGGCTCTTGGTATTGAACAAGGCCTAAGGCTATATAAGGAGAAGGAAATCATTAGGCAAGGATATCTGAAAAAGTCTTGAATATCTGAAGAAGCATGAGATCCAGTATGCATGTTATGGGTTGATGATGCATTGCTTGATTTGAGCTAAGGAGGGATCTCACCGGCTGATTGAGAACAAGATCTAAGGAGAGATCGGGATCAAATGGTTTGAAATGAACTATCTTTATGATGCTTATTCTAGATCTACATACTGACACATGTATTGTTCTATAAGTGTTATGAGTATGACTGATGTCTGGTACAGTTGAAAGTTATGAGAAATTATTTTTAGATATGTACGTGGGTTGTCTTTGGCAAAAGCGCGTATACACGCGGGTTTGATTCATCGAAGTAGCGTATACATTGTAAAGCTTGATATTTGAATTTGCAGATGGGTCTGATGGTTATTATAGAGTTCTGTGTCTGCTCTGTGTTCTGGTGACGGTGTTGTTAACAGGGTTTCAGTGATTCAGAGTTTGATGATTGTTTTTAGCTTCAATGATAGTTATGGGTCTAGTATGAAAATTGGATGAAAAGTGGCCCTTCAGATTATGTGTTGTGCTTCAGTGTATCTAGTCTAAAAATTGATGAAACGTGGTACCTGGAGGAGAGAAGATTCTAGGCAAGCACCTACGTACTAGTATCTAAGCTAGTACAAAAGCTAAGGGAGATCTTTGGAGCATTGTAGCAGGTAGCAGCCTGTGTACTAGTAAATGGATCGGCTAGTACAAGAGCAAAGGGGGTTGTAGCTCCCGTACTGGTATAAGACTGCACCAGTACAAATATTGTAAAAGGATTTTCTTATTAAGAAGAAGATTGAGATGACTTGCAGCAGGTGGTTTTCACCAACATTGGGTTTCCACCTTATATCTTTGTGTTCATGTGTGTGGCTTTTTGTGTGATGATCTGTTCTGTTATACTGCACCTGTTTACTGTTAATATGGTTAATAATGTTCTGATGCATTTACTGAAGATAAGCTAACTGAATCATAAGATTTCTGGATATACGCTAGTTGCTTTAGACACAGCAGCGTGTACACGCGAGTTCACTTAACTGAAGTAGCGTATATGTTTTTGAGCATTGAAAAAGTTTTAATGATCTGATAATACTGATTCACCCCCCCCCCCCCCCCTCTCAGTATTATTTCCAACACCATCTTCACTAAAGGATTCATTGGAACTTTTAGATACACTACTATCCTCTTGAGCATATAAGCTTTTTCTTTTAAAGTATTTCCCTTTCTACATTTTATTAGATGTGTTCTTTTCCTTCCTTTAAGCTGGTTTTCTTATTTCTTATAAGGACATTTTGAGGCATAATGCCCCACTATTCCATAATTAAGACACTTGAATGGAATTTTTCCGTTGTACTTACATGTACCTTTCTTCAGCCTTCTAATAAATTTTGCTTCTTCTTCATCAGAACCTGAGCATGGACAATCCTTTTCTTCTATGGACATGTCTTCCTTGAAAGTTTCCTCTCAAGTGACTCCTTCCCCTTTAGAACTCTCATCTCATATGTTTTCAAAGAACCAAGTAGTTTATCCTTGTTCAAAGTATCAAAGTTTGTTGTCTCTTCTAAAGCTGAAACCTTAGGATTTAATTTAGTAGGTAAGGACCTCAATATTTTATGAACTATTACACTTTCTTTGATTGTTTCTCCTAGATCCATCATGACATTTACGACTTCATCAACTCTTAAAAATAATTTAACTATATATTCATGTTTATTCATTTTTAAGGTCTCAACTTGTGTTCTATATACTTGTAATTCAATCGTCTTTACCTTTTTATATCCTTCATGAATATTTTATAATTTAACCTATATATCTTTGGTTTTCTGAAAATGAATTACTTTAATAAATTCGGACTCACAGAGACCATTGAAAAGTGCATTCATAGCTTTTTCATTAGCTATGAAATCTAGTTTCACATGTTTGTCACTAGTAATTTCCTTTGGTTCTTCATATCTTACCGTCATAGAAGCCCATACTTCTATTCTAAGATACATTAAATATGTCTTCATTCTCAATTTCTAGAAAGCATAGTTTTTACTAGCAAATAGAGGGGATCTATTTGTTGAGCACCCATCTTGACTAGCCATTTTAATGACTTAGGACTTCCTTCCAGTTGTTAGACTACCACTAAAGGAACCTGCTCTGATACCAATTGATATTTATGTTTGAAAATTACTTGGGGAGTGAATTAGTAATTTAAAACTTTACTTTTTTCTCAACTTAATTTTATTCTTATGCAACTAATGTTTTATATATGTGCTCTATTATTATTGGCTTGCTTTTGCAGATGTCAGAGAGAGAAATTTTTAGTTATACTTATCAAGAATTCAAGAACCCACACATGAAGAAACCAGATATAAGTGGAAACCCTGAAGGGAGAAAACTACAAATTTTAGGCTAAAAGTGATGTGAAGGAAAGCTACAACTCCTTATTACCTCATATTTTTGTAGGCACCGACCTACAAGAGGCTCCTCCCTCAATGGAAGCTCCAACTCCCGCAATTCTTTTGCAGGATACAACCCACATGAGGCTCCTATCTCAACAGGCTACAACCTGTTCCTTATCAAGCTAAAAGATATAAAAAAACAATAATATCACAATCACAATATCAAGCCAAAAGTGTTGGTTACCTTATATAAAATTCTACTTTCAAGTCTATTGCAAATCTGCACTTCTTATCCTTTCCAACTTTGTGCTTTTTATCTTATTTCGCATCAACTTTCTCATGCAGACTACTTCACTTCAAAAGTTTTGTTTCCATTACACATTGTATATTTTATAAGAAGGCATTATTGGTTGTTTGTATTATTTGTAGGGATATGAAATGAATCATTGTCTTTTGGTCTTCTAAAAACTATTCAGAATATTGTCTCTTCATTTTCAGTTTTGGAAAAAATTTGTAATACAAAATAGAGCTGAAATAAAACAACTCAATGAGTAATGATTACAAGAGACAGATCAAATTTGTATTATCTTGTATCATATATTTTTTGTTCAATAAAAGCATATATTTTTTAGTTTTTGTCTCAATATTTGATGTTCTATTTGACCATAATCAATGTTCACATTGATTTTTTCATTTCACATCATTTTCATCCTTCTACGATAATCACATTCAACATAAATTATCACCAATTCGATTAATGACATTAATGCCAATATTGCCAACATATTGATGCAATCATCCTAATTGAATTTTGCATCCTTTTTTTTGAGGGTATTTACTCACATTTCAAATTTTTATCCCATATTGAAGAACGAAAAGAATAATTATTCTATGTTTTAACTTTCGTCATTTAGAATATAATGATATAATTCTTGGTGTGATTGGTATTTCTAGTTTCTCTAAATGAATTTCTGAATGCATAAGTAAGCCTATGATCTTAAAATACCCATGAGGTACTAAATGTGAAAAGAATTAACACTTACATTTTTCATTCCAACAATTTATTTGTATATTTGTTGGCAAATCTAATAGCAAAATGTATCCCTAAGAAGGTAAAAAAAAAATAACTTTTAAACTACACTATCAAATAATTAATGTTGACCTTGAATCTAAGGTAGTTCCAATATGTTTTGGTTTCCATGAAAATATAGATAACATGGCCCCACTAGGCGCCAAAAGGTTTCCATGATTTATATTTCTTTTACAATTGAAAGCCAAGGTTGTCATTATAGTTTTGTTCTAATTTTAAAAACTATTTGAAGATAAATAATGTATGAAAAAAATTGTAATAAGGAAAGAAACAACACTTGGTTATACATCAATTGAGGCATCCCATAGCCAACCAAGTTTAGCTAATGAAGGAAGAATCAATGTAGAAATATCTACAAAACATTAGAAAATGTTATAAAATAAAAAATGAAATATCTGAGGATTCATGATCTGTAATTGAAAATTGAAGGTGATATACAAATTGCAAGTGAAATTTTATGTGTGTTTTGGGTAATGGATCAAGTTACTAAACACATAAACATCTTATTTTTAGACACCATTAACAACCAAATAGAGACAATAAACCATTTTAGAAACACATAACAACAAAACATGATAAAGGAGTTCACCCCTCTCCCACGCTACATCTCTTGGTCCAACTTCCAATGTAGGTCCTCTTTCATTGTGCTCAAAAATATGTGTTTACATAAGTGCTCAGAATGTAAAAAAAATATTTCCAATGGATCCAGAACTGTCAAAAACCTCCATCTGGGTTCTTTTTGCACCTAATTTGTCCAAAAATTGAGAAAGCTATGTTCATTACAAGTTTTTCCCAAATTTCATAGTTAATCATCCTCAAATTTGACCCAAATGTGGCTTGAGTGCCCCAAACACGGAACCGGTGTGTAAATTTGGCCTACAATTCCGTCTAACGAGGGAATTTTCTAGAGAGTTAAATTGTCCATTAACCCCCTAGTTTCGAAAATTTCAGTCATATGGGGGTTGACGCTAACCACCCGCCCCTTCCGTGCAGACCCCCAACTTCTTGACAAACAACCATATAATCGCCCACAAAACCGGATGGTGCCAAATTGCGTGAACACCCAAAAAAAATGGCAACCTTAGTCACATGGCGAACCATAGGTCCTAGGGTTGGCCCCTACTCTGAGCGCTAATGGTTGGCCCCCTCTCTCATCGCGCTCCCAGTTGTATGGCGAGTCATATGACCTCAAGAAGGCCTGCAACAGATGGCCCCTTTACATCTTCATCAACAGTTCTTTGCAAATTTCTTTGGCATTGTGGTTGTGACCATGGGGCTAGGGCTAATCCCTAGCCCACAATTTCACCCCATCGTCATGTGGACGCGGGGACCAGGGTTGGGGCTTAGCCCCGACCCCAACCTGCAATGCAAAATTATGCTTAACTTAAATACAGGTTGAAACCTTATGGTATCAAGAAACACATGTATGGCACATTGGTATGGCCTATGGATTCTTTGTGGATGGTCACGGGTTTGATTCTCATGGGTTCCCTTGGCCCCTTAACAATTTTTTGATGCATTGCTTGGAGGCCACGTGGCAGCCGTCCATTGGCGCACGTCGCCCTCCAATATTGGTCCACATAAATGACCCCTCAATCAATTAAATTGTGTCATTCACAACCAATTAACAAGAGACACTTGTCAACATACCATTGGGCGAATTCTACACATTGAATTTCCCAATCACTTTCCTAGTTAGCATACAGACAGTTGATTGGGCATACCTGCAACCTACCTTTTAAAATTTTAGTTGTTTGCCAATTCAATCAGAACACGATAGTTGGAGCACATGATGTTTGTTTTGAGTGAAACAAGTTGCATTAGATTCAGGTCGACAAGATCTACACACTGGTATATGTTTCGAGCACTTTTTAGCACTTTCAATTTTGAGCACTAAATTGATCCCTTGGATCACTCCTCCTCATTGGAAGCTTTTGGACCACCAAAAGACTACTTTCAGTCAAGAAATTTTGGTGAGAAATCTTCTATTGAAGGAATTTGAACATGCTCTCCTTGATCATCAACCAAAGGAGGCTCATATAATCTCAAATTATCAACATTAACAATTGCATACATTTTGCATATAAGGAGGCAAATCCAAATGGAAGGCATTGTTACCAATGTTTTCTAGAATCTTAAAAGGTTCATACCTTATTGGTTTTAGGCTTTTACCTTCTCCTTTAAACCTATCTTTTCTAATGTAAACCCAAACTTCATCTCTAACATGGAAATTGTGGTCAACACGATGCTTATCATGCATTCTCTTGTATTTGGCTTGGCTCTTTTCCAACTACTCTTGAACCATTTGATGCACCAATTGAACTTGCTCAGTGAATTACTTTTCCTTATCAATGTCACTATGATCATCAATAGAAATAGCCTTCCCAAAGATAAAATCTAAAGGATATTTTGGTAAGTAAACAAAACATGCCTCAAATGGATATGTTTGAGTCGATGAATGATTTTATCAGTTATAAGCATGTTGAATGTAGTGTTAGTCTTCATCCCAAGGCTTAGGATTTTTTCTTCAATATCCATGAAGTAGATGTGCTACCATTTTGTTCACCACTTTTATCTGACCATAAGTTTTTTGATGGAATCTTGTGCTCTTTTACAACTTGGTGTCCATGAGTGCCCATAAGATTGACCAAAATTTCCCAACAAGTTGAGAATTTCAATAGAAACTAATGGATTTGGGCAACCCAAAATATACCCATACATGTCGAAAGAGAATTTGTGGAGTCTGTTCAGTTGTAACCTATTTCTTACAAGGTGTCAAAATACACATCTTGCTAAAATGATCCACCACAACATAAAGATAATCATATTTTTCTTAGACATAGGTAGTCCTCCTACAAAGTCCATAGAAACAATTTTCCAAGGACAGGAAGGAAATGGAACTGGAGTATACAATCCTAACATTATATTACAAGGCTTAATTATATCACATAAAGAACATCCTCTTACATATCATGATACACTTTCATTCATTTTAGGCCAATAACAATACCTTTGTAATTATACCATTATCTTTCCTACACCCAAATGGCTAGCAATAAGAGAAGTATGTTCTTCCCTTATGATGTTCATGCTTTCACCCTATGGAATGCATAGCCTACCAAGATGATACAAAATTTTATCATGCACATGGTAATCCAATTCCTCTACTTGGTTTCCTTGACACGAAGTCCAATATACATCTTTAAAATCATCATCTAAAGTATGTTTTTCAACATAACTCTCATGCATGATAGAATTATGCTAAAGAATAATTGAAGCACTAACAATTGGTCTAGAAAGCATGTCAGCAACCTTTTTATAGATACCTTTCTTATACCTTATCACCAAGTGGAATTTCTACAAGACACCCATCCATCTGAAGTTCCTCACTTTTTGTAGCTTAGTTTGTTATTGCAAGTATTGTAATGGTTGATGATCATTTTGAATGCTAGTTTCCTTTCCCATCAAATAGCGTTTCCACTTTTTCACACTTTTCACTAGTGCATACAGTTCCTTGTAATATGTAGGATAATTAACTATTGCACCATTAAAATTTTAAGAATGGTAACATATGGGCTTACCATGTTCCATCAAGACCGATCCCATGGCATAGTCACTTGCATCTGTTTATATCTCAAATGGTTTTCTTAAATTAGGAAGTGAAAGAACTGGAGTCGTACTGATTCTCTCCTTCAATGCATCAAACGATTTTTTTTGCTTCCCTACCCATTGAAAAACTTGTTTTATGCTTGTCAAGGCATGTAATGGAGTTGCAATTGAAGAGAAGTTAGAAATAAACGTTCTCCAATATTGGTCTGCTCCAAAAAATATTCTAACCTCGGTTAATTCTTGGACTTAGGCCAATGCACAATGAATTTGACCTTTGAGTGATCTATATTCAATTCACCCCCTCCAACAATATGTCCCAAATAAACTAATGAGGTCTTTTGTTAAAATTGGCAACTAGGGCTAAACTCCATGTGGGTCATCTTATTTATGGTAGCTGATATTTTTCTTGGATCCCTCTCATTGAGAAGTGTAGGATTGATCTAAAGATCATACGATTTCGATAAGTATTCATGAAGATATGAATTTATTTATGTTATGGGAAAATTCATCAAGGTTAGAAAGCAACCAAATAACCCCCATGTGTGCTCAACGTCTTAGTATGAAAGGAGGTGGCTTGAGAGTCATTATGACACACTTCACTCTTGATTTCTATCCATTCACTTTGGGTTTTGGTGGAAGAGAAATCTAGGAGGATGAAGCCGTAGATGCATGAGGAAAGGAGGCTAAACAAGCTGCCCTAACGATAGTACTAAAGAGGATGGTCAAGCCATAGTTCAAGGGAGGAGACCCCTACTTCTATACGCTGCCCAACCCACCCTATATGCTACCTAAAGGAGAGATATATGAGGGTGAAGAAGGTCTATTCATGCTGCCCAAATACACAGGTTTATCCTACGCTAGCCATAGTAACGAAGATAGACCAGCGAGGGTTGGAACAGACGTTTTTAGGTGACCGAATGATGGAAGGAGGGCCAAAGTACCTTGCTAGAGGGATGTTATAACTAGGGATTGTTCTATGCTAGAAAACACATGGATAGTATCTTGTAACAGGCCGAGTAAAGGGACCTTCCTATTGTGATTAGGCCGCAGGCCTGTAGGTACTATTTTGAGGGTCAAACATGTTGTAGGTGCCTCCTCTAATAGCGAGATCACTTAATTTGGAGAGGAGAGGAGGCCACATAATTTAAGGTGTTTTTTGGGCATGATTGTTGGGTTGTTGTAGGTTATAGTGGGAGCCCTAACCAATGACCAAAACATTGTCCATGAATAGAAGTGAAGAAGTATGTATTCTTCTCCATTAGTGATTTGTTTTGGCTCATTTCTTTGAATTTTTTTGGATCAAGTTGATAGGAGAGGTCTCTTCAGATATCTTGATGAGAAGAAGCCCCTATAAAAAACAGATCAGAATTATACATGTTGATAATAGGCTTGTGTGTATCCTAAGACTATGGATCTTGTTGCTGGGCTAGGCCATAGGCCATAGCCAGTAGTGTGGCAGCATGGTGCAACAATGGAACATGGGACAATAGTGTGGTAGCATGGTGCAACAATGGCACATGGGACAACACTGGCAGTATGACATAAGTAATGTTGCAGCATGGTGTTGATTGGTGCAGCACTGGTACATAGTGCAGTAATGCCACATGGGACAACAATGGTAAATGATGCAGTATAGTGATGAGTACAGTCATGATTAGGGAAGCATGATGAGATGCTACATAGTGATGATGGGTGCAGCATGGTGCGGCACAGTGAGGTGCAACATGATGATGAGGAGCAACAAAATGATAGGCACAACATGGTGATGGAGTCACCCTAGAGAATCAGTTGAAGTAGCATGTCTTCAACTACATTCAACTACCTCATGTATCATATTCTTAGAGATGATCTATGCTCCTATTTAGATAAGTCAAAGTGTTGACTTTTGTTGTAATTGTACTATCTCTCTCTCTCTCTCTCTCTCTCTCTCTCTCTCTCTCTCTCTCTCTCTCTCTCTCTCTCTCTCTCTCTCTCTCTCTCTTTGCTGAACTGTTGAAGAAAATATAAGAAGAATTGATCAAGGGTTTCCCCACATTGGGGAGTTTTTCTCTGGCTAGCACCACATCTTGTGTCCTCTTGTCTTTTCTTGTCTTATGCGATTTATGTTTATGTTATATCTACAATTTACTATTACACTAATGTGATTACTAATCTAGAAAAGATATTGAGTTAACTGTGAAAATTGAAATATATTTCTCTAAGCATAGAACATACCTATGGAATTAGAGGTGAGGTGAAGACAAATCCAAAGCAAGAGTGAAAGAGAAATTACTGAATATAGTTGAGAAATGACAAAAGGCTCAATGGATTCCTCATCCATCTTCAAATTCACCAAGGGTGAAGTCGAAGAAGAGAATATTATCATAATGGTGCGGTGGAAGCTTATGATGGCCTACCTTAATATCACTTTAATGGGAAGTCTGGATCTAATGGTGGAAGGAAAGGTAGATGCCTTGCTTGCAACCAGTTCAACCATTATGTGAAGGAGTGTCCAAATGATAGGGACACATAAATTGATGATGATAACAATCATTCTAGGGACATCTTCAATTATTGGAGGAGTGACAGGTAATGCAAGTCATCAAATAAATAACCAACTCTTCAAAGAAAGCAAGGAACTCCAGGTATGAAGAATCAAATGTAGTTTTTGGTAAGATAAAGAAGAATTATATTATATTTTCCCTCTCCTCTAGACTCTTTGGGAATCTGGCTTATTGATTGTAGTGCTTCAACCCACTTCACGAGATAGAAGGGTGCCCTTTATAATTTGGTGGATATGGAAACAATCATGGGATTATACTTGGATTCAATGCCACCTATCCCGGAAAGGGTGTAGGGAATGTTACCCCTCATTTGAATGAGGGTAACTTGATTCATTTATAAGAATCTCTTTATGTACTTGATTGCAAGAAGAACTTGGTGTCCATTTCGGCAATGGAAGTAAAAGGTTTCATGGTGGCATTCATTGATTGAAAGGTATGTGTTTGAAAATATAATTTTCAAATATGCTTTTACTCATGGGTTCAGGGTTGGAAATTTGTATCAAGTTGTAAGTAGTTCATTGGGGACCATGTTAGTCGACACATCTCATCAATAGAAACAGAGGTCTATATAGGGCCCTACTCAATGTGAGTTAGATGGTTACAGGGATGCCTGAATTCAAGAAGAGCATGAAGGTACATGTATGAGATGTATCGAAGGAAAATATTACAAGGGGACCATTCCCCTCATGTGGCAGGTCCACAGGGTTGGAACAACCCAAGGGGTTTGAGACTCATGATCGGGAATCTCATGTATCCATGTGAAAGAAAGCCCTCTATGGCTTGAAGCAAAACACCCTGGGGTTAATATGAGAGGATTTATAATTTTTTTATGAAACTGAGATTCACTAGGAGCGAAGTCGATCCAAACCTTTGCTTAAAGGTTGTGGATGATATACCTCTCATATTGGCACCTTCTAAGGACGACCTCTTTCTAATAGATGCAGACCCTCTCATTTCCAAAACTAAGAGGGAGTTGGATTTCGGAGTTGGAATGGTGAACTACAAACCCATGAATACCTTGATGGATTTTAACTTTCAGAATTTATGTGGTAGGGATATCGGACTTGATTTAGGAAATGCCTCTAAGTTTCACAAACTCACACTAGCATTGATATTCTTGGTGAACTCTCGTCCGGATATATTCTTTTCAGTTAGCATGGTGAGCTCATATATGGTTGAGCCTCACTATATTGGTGCCACGGATCTTCTCAGATATCTTCGGGGCACAATCTCTCATAGATTGAGATACACTACCGGAATATGAAGCTCATTGATTATTCGAATGCTAACTGGGCATGCAATATGTAGGATCGCAAGAGCACTTCTGAGTGTTGGTTCTCTTTGGTTTCTTCTTCGATATCCTAGATGAGCAGGAAGTAGAATTCGGTTGCTAGAAGCATCGAGACCAAATACGTAGCTACGGGTATGACCTCGTGTGAAGATGCCTAGTTGTGGAAGCTCTTCAGTGAGTTGTTTGTACACATGATAGATACCACCATGATCTTCTGTGTCAACTAGAGGGGGATTCGATTATTGAGAAATCCCTTATTCTATGAGTTCTCTAGCATATATACATGAGGTACCACTTTATCTGGGATATGGTACATCGATGAGAAAGAAGGATCCATCGCATTAGGATTGATGTGCAAGTTGCAGACATTCAGAGCCCCGTGGAAAGTTCAAATTTGTGACTTTCCAGGCCGACTTGGAGTCATTGAGATACCCTCTTATGAGGGTCCTGTATGATGCATGCATTGAGATCTGGGAGCTTCAAGGGGCTTGGGGTACTTCTTGAGGCAACAAGCGACCATAAGGCAACTCACCCTCCCCCAGTGGTGCGATGTGTACATGGTGATTGGTTCATCCTTCCCCTGTGATACCCTGTGGCGACTTATGGATAGGATGAGTTATTCTCCTGTCAAGGCATCCTACCCATGCAGTCTAGGACTCATGGGAAGTATCTGTCATTTGGCCAATGAGTAGGGAAATGGGGTTAGGGACCATATTAGTACTGATGGATCATCGTGCATCTATCGTACTCCCTATGTTAGGATGATCGACATTGATCTAGGATCAATTGGAACTAAATTTGGGTCAGTAAGAGTGATATAGCTCACTCTCTCTTGGAACTGATCTCGGATCAGTATGAGTGGTTTGAGACACTCTCTTTTGATATTGATCTGGGATCAATATGAGTGGTTTGAGACACTCTCTTGTGATATTGATCTGGGATCAATGAAACTAACTTCAAGTCAGTAATAGTGACATAACTCACTCTCTTTTGGAACTGATATGGGATCAGTAAGAGTGGTATGACACACTCTCTTCATATGGGACTAACTTTAGGTCAGTAGAGAATGGTATGAGACATTCTCAATCAATTCTTCTTCTTCATGGTTCAGCAAATCAGAGCAGAGCAGTTCAGGGCACCGATGGCAGAGATAGTATAGTATGGCAGATGGATCAGTGGATGGAGTTCTTCCTAGTTGAGAGGGAGTGTTAAAATTGGAAACTAGGGCCAAACTCCATGTGGGTCATCTTATTTATGGTAGCTGATATTTTTCTTGGATCCCTCTCATTGATAGGTGTAGATTGACCTAAATACTATTCAATTCCAATAAGTATTGATGAAGATATGAATTGATTTGTGTTATGGGACAATTCGTCAAGGTCGGCCAGCAACCAAATGACCCCCATGTGTGCTCAACGTTTTAGTATAAAAGGAGGTGAATTGAGATTCATTAGGACACACTTCACTCTTGATTTCTCTCCAATCGCATTGGGTTTTAGTGGAAGAAAAATATAGGAGGATGAAAACCTAGATGCAGGAGGAAAGGAGGCTAAAAAAGCTACCCTAACTGCAGTCCTAAAGAGGATTTTCTAGTTGCAATTCAAGGGAGGAGACCCCTACTTCTATACACTTCCCAACCTGCCCTCTACGCTACCGAAAGGAGAGATATATCACGGTGAAGAAGGCTTATTCATGCTTCCCAAATACGCAGGTCTATCATTCCCTAGCCGCAGTAAGGAAGACATGCCAACGAGGGTTTGAAGGGACATTTTTAGGTGACCGAGTGTTGGAAGGAGGGCCAAAATACCTTGCTGGAGGGACGCTATGACTAGGGACTATTCTAGGCTAGAACATGTAGGGATACTCTCTTTTAACAAGCCAAGTAAAGGGATCTTCCTTTTGTAATTAGGCTGTAATCCTGTAGGTATTGTTTTGAGGGTCAAACATGTTGTAGGTGCCCCCTCTAATAGCGAGATCACTTAACTTGGAGAGGAGAGGAGGACACATAATTTAAGGTGATTTTGTGCATTATTGTTGGTTTGTTGTAGATTACAATGGGAGCCCTAACCAGTGACCAAAAGACTTCCCATGAATAGAAGTGCATAAGTATGTATTCTTCTCCATTAGTGACTTGTGTTGGGTCATTTCTTTGACTTGTTTTGGATCAGGTTGATAGGAGAGGTCTCTTCAGATATCTTGATGAGAAGAAGCTCCTATAACACACATATCAACATTGTACATGTTGATGACAGCCTTGTGTGTATTCTTAGTTCCAAGTTAGTGAAATACACAACATCTTTCAATTGATTAGGCAAATCATCAATTTGATGAAGAGGGTAGTAATTCTTTACCGTAATCTTATTCAAGGCTCTGAAATCTACACACATGTTCCATGTACCATATTTCTTTGATACTAAAACAATTAGTGACCCGCATGGTGATATTCTTGGTCTGATGACCCCTATTTCAAGCAAGTCTTGGATTTTTCTTTTGATTTCGACATTCTCCATGACTCACATCCTATGCATGCCAATGTTTGGAAGAGGACAATCTTGTTGCAGTTGGATCTCATGTTGGATACCTCTTTTAGGAGGCAATCCTTTGGGCTCCTGAAACATTTCATCATATGTGTTAACAAATTCATACAAATCATATTTTAAATTTGCATCACATCCTTGGAAAGCTTCATTTTCAACATTCTCTTTAGGTTTTATCATCAACATTATAAATTTCTTACTAGCATTGACTAACCTCTTCATTTTTCAGCATTGGCAAATAAAAAAATCAACTTCTTGTTATGTTCTCTAACAACGTACTCAACTCCATTTTTAAAAAAGAGATATTTTTTCTCATGGAGATGAAATATGACTCTCCTATCATATAGATATGGTCTTCCAAAAACAATACCACACATATCAAGTGGAATGACATCAAGATCTACCTCATCTATAAATTTTGTAGTGATGGAAAATCTTCATTTACATCTTCTTGTCACATGAAATTTTGCATTGTCACATATCCATCCTAAAGGATATGGTTTAGGATGAGGATTTGTTTTCAAATTGAATTCCTTGATTGTGTCTTCAAAAATGAGGTTTTCTGGTGAACTACTATAAAAATGTATATCTAGCTTGGTATGTTTTGAAATAACTCTAATGTGGAAAATATATATTCTTTCTTTTTCATGTTGAGTTTCATTGAGGATACTATTTGAATAACTAGCACTAACAATAGAATCCTTACCTTTATTATCATGGTTGTAATCTTTGTTTCATCTCCATAGTCATATCCTAAATCATGTTGTGTAGTTGTAGTAGTCTTTTGTTTTCCTTTTTTGTTAAACATTTTGGGTCTCATTTGAGGATGAAGTTTCCAATAGTGGTCTTCATCATGGCCTTGATTTTAATAGTGTTAACATATGGGTTTTTCTCCCACTTTCTTGACTGAAACATTCTTCTTCCCTTTTCCTTTGTCTCCACTTTTAAATGGCTTGTTGTTTTCCTCTTGAGGAATATTCATCCCTCTTGCTTCTAAATGAGTTGCCTATTAAGAAAATTCATCTAGTTTTGTAGGGTTTGTGTGTCGCAAATAACTATGCAGTCCTCCAATATATTTTAGTAGAGTACCCTGAGAGGATAAACCTATACCCAAAGTCAAAGCTCTTCTTCTAAATTCTTGAGTATAGCTTTGTTCATTTTGACCTTTAGCTTGCCTAAAGTTTTGCCTCTCCATAATAGATTTTTTCATGTATTCTAATGGATAAAATTGCCTTCGTATTCCAACAAAAACATCATTCCACGAGGATAATTCCTTACCATGTTTCTTCATGTCCTCTTGAGTTTTGAAGTCCAACCAAATATGTGTTGCACCTTCCAATCTAAGAGAAGCAAGCTGAATTTTGTTCTCATTGTTAGAGTTGGTCTTGTCAGTCCTCCATCAGAGATCAAAACTCTTTCTGCATTTCATTTTTAGATGTCTCGCTACATTCACTCAGCTGCATTCCACTAGGGACATGCCATAACTTGACGGAAGGGCCTTATCATTCATTCCCCTCATGTCTTGTACCTGTTGGCTTAGGTCTTTTCATCAATGTGGATTAAAGTCCATGATAGTCAATGTTTGATCTTTTAATGGAAAAGAGTCATTTCAGTCTTTAAGTCTAGGGATTAGTCATTAGGTCTTCAAACAATGTCCAATAAAGCCAGCAAGGCCAGAGGAAGGCTCTTATAAAGTTGTGATTTAAATATTTTCATCGTCATATCGATATATTACGACTGTTCTTCAAAACTTTGTTTTGAAGAAAATTCAACAGTTTGTCATTTGTAATCATTTTCAAAAGTTTCTCAGTGGATTTCTCCAAGCACAGCCCTGGTCTCCTTAGCCAAATTCCACGTCCGCTACCCCTGCAAAAAATTGCCAAAAATTTCATCATTTTAGTCAAAGAAATCAAAAGGAAGTGTAAAAAGCAAATTTGTATTGAATGTGAAAAAGTGCCAAAGTGAAAACATTACAAAATGGGTTTTGGAGGAAGAAAAAATCAAATCCAACTCTTGCAACATATTTCTCCAAGTTATATAAATTGTTTGTGTCAAGTTACATTCATAAATCTTATAGAAAAGTCAAATTTGGAGGTTGAAGAACAAACTGCAGTTCGAAAAGGCCGTGACTGTGTTAAGAGTTGGAGCGCGGTGCACAGGTGGAGTAGTGCGGTGCACTGGGCATGACCACACATTGTTAAACAACATGGGCATGGTGCACTCAAACGGCGCGACGCACTGGGTATGCTGCGTGGCGCATATACACAGAAGCCCGATTTTGCTCAAAATTTGCAACCAATCACCTTCAATCCCTTGAATTTGCTAGGTGGGGTCAATCTCTCAGTGTTTCATCCATTTTTATGTTAGTATGATGATATTTTATGGTGGCTTATGGTTTCACAAAAACTCTTAAACCCAACCACTTAAAATCATCAAAGCAAATGCTGTTAGGGTTACAAATTCATTGTGTTGGTGTGAAGGTTCTTCCTCCATTCCATTTTTCCTTCTTGCCCTCATTCCCTTCTTCCCTATTCCACATTTTCCATTTCTCCCTATCCTAAAATGCTACTAAAATCCTATTCCCTATCCCCTTTGCACATTTTTCAAAGGTAAAACCCCAAACCCTACCCCATATAATTTTTCCTAACACCCCAAACCCTAATATAAAATCTCCTAAACTCCCCACTCCCTAAATAAAATTCCTCCTCATAGTCCCTAATCCCTTCATATTATTCCCCTTCCTAACAGTCCCTTGTTGCATTTTCCCTTTGGTGGCAGATTTCAACACATCAAAAAGAGCAGTTCAAGCACAGTTCATACACAACAGTTATCTTGTATTTAGGGTATTTTGTACAACATTCATGGCATCTGAGCATTCATCGGACTATGAGGTGGAAACCTAAAGTGACTCTCCCTTGGAATAACAGGGACCCCGGAGGCCTCATAAAAGTGGCAGACATGTTAGAGAGGAACCGACCACCCTTACAGAATTGCAGGACTGTCCTCTTGCTATGTCATGTTTTTGGCATCAGTCATGTTATGAGTTTTGTCAAAGTGGCTAGTGTCCAATTTCATCATGAGTTGGCTCGTGTTTTTGTGCTACATTGGATGGAGATCAAGCTATCTTGGCTAGTGTCACCTTCACACTCACACCAGAATCTGTCTCATTAGCAACCGGTATACCGAACATTGGTGAACCATGGCACAAGAAACAAAAGATTGACCGGCAGCATTATGAGCCATACATCAAAACCAGTTCCTTAAGGCAGTTCAAGAGAGTGTTCCCATTCCGATATCTAAAGGATGAATATGCTCCACTAATGAGAATGATTATGAAATATTTCAACTATGAGGGGCGATTCTCTCGTCTTTATGCTTATTACATTAGGTTTCTCATGCATTTCACCAGGGTACGGATGATGAAAATTTCGTATGAGACGATGACCACCTTTATACAGCGTAAAACACCTTAGCAGCAACTTAACAGTGTCTATCATTTTGCTCTTATTAAGATTTTGGTGGTTCATCAACTTAGATTGTAGGGCATCACTTGGGATGATTTCATCTCGTGTGATTTCTTCAGAGCTTCACAGGGAGTATCAGAGGTTAAGCATGAGGGTGAACCTTCTCATCGGTATGAGCACCATAAGACTGCTAGTGTGCCGATTTTCATCACATATCAGAGGGGTGATAGACATTTGTTTGCAGCAGCAAAGCGAGTGTTATCTCCACCCGGGGTGGAAGGTGCCTCGCTTCCGACATCAGCACTACAGGTACAAGACAGAGGTAAGGAGCCAATGCATGACGAGGGGCCTTCAAGTGAGCCATCAGATGAACAAGAGACCGAATTCATTCTCCTTCATGATGATGATACAGATACAGGTCCACAAAGCACCAAACTTGTAGAGATCACCCAGGAGCAGCAATCAAAGATCGAAGCCTTATCCCTTGACTTGGAGAGGGCTAAGTGGACCATGAAATATCTAGAGCAGAGGAACAAGTAACTTGAGGATCAGCAAGTGATCATGGAGCTACAAAACATTCGCGAGAATCTCCAAGCTGTGCAAAGGAGAAGAGTTGAGCTCACGTCATTGGAGCAAGAGATTAATGAGGATCGGGAGGCCAATCTTGAGAGAGTTAACATGCACCTAGAGAGGCTGCTGGACAAGGTTGACAAGGACCATGCATTGCTAAGACACATGGCTTTCCACTACATGGCGTGAAATAAAGTGTGCAAGGCTCAAATTAGGAATTTGAACGCGAAATTGAGGAAAGCAATCAAGAAGCAGAAGAGGCAAAGGGAGCTCAATCATGTTCAGATATTGGCCGAGGCCTCCTTGGCCTAGCATAACACTTGATAAGGAAGCTCTAGCCCAAATTTCAAGAAATTTGGGGCATTTTTGGTGTTTTTGGAAACTTTTGTGCAAAAAACAGGGTTTTTCTCCCTATGTGTCGTGCCACGTGGCGCGCGCTTACAATAGGAAGCTCCAGATGACAAAAGGTTTAAATTTTTGGATTTTACATGGAAAATCACGATTTTTGGTGCATGGACAAGAAGCTTGGGCCAATTTTGAGTCCTCAGGAGGTCAAAATCACCCAAAAAATGACCTCTCTACCCCTATTTTGACACACAGGAAGCAGTCTTGGGAGATTGCAGTTTTGGAGGGGAAAATGGGCACCAAATTCAGAAATTTCACTTGGGTTGGAGAGTAGACAGGTAGGGATTTACAACAAGCACACTTGGGCTCAATTTGGACTTCAAAAGGTGCCTCAAAACCAGCTCCGAAGTAGCACAACACATACCGTTTTTGGCGCACAGAGACCCAAAGGCCAAAATCACTCCCACTTCGCGAAATTTCAATTCGAAATGTTCTCCAAGTGGGCCCGCTCATTTACAATACATTTTTCCTAGCATCAAAGGAAAATTTTAAAAATCATTTTTGGCTTCTATCCAAGTGGCTGAATGAAGGCGAATAGCCACCCAAAAAATCTACGCTCATATTTGTTTTTTTTTTAATTGGTCCTCATAGAAAATTGAACGTAACTGCTGATGGTTGGATCTTCATCTCCTGGGTTGAGTGACTTTCTCATGGCAGAGCTTATTTATTGTATTGAGATTCATTTTGTAAAGGGTTGGAATTTCTGTGAAGTTGTGGGAGAGAAACTCAGTTACTCACTATACATTTTGACAGAGAATTAATGAAAGGTTGCAGCTCTGGTTCTTGAGATTCCTATGGCGTCAGTTTAGAAAATGTATTTTCTTTCTGTTTCATATGTATGTCGTTATGTTTCACAGTTCATTCATATTCATTTCCAGTGAAAGCTTCCAAGTAAGAAAAGGTAGAATTCAATTTTTGCTGCTCTGCCTTGGGAAATTTTTCGCGTTCTAATGTTTTCTTCTGTTGAAAAGGATTCATGTATTTATGCCATTTTCACCCTCTCAAATAGTCTCTCCATTTCATGTTATTTCAAATCTAATTGCTAGACTTTCGGCCTGTCTTGCCTCATGAAATAATCTGCGTCTTTGAGTTAAATTCTCTTCTCATGTTGTTCCTTGGTCCCATACATCCCAGAAAACTCAGTCATTCATCAAAATATTTATTTCATATTTATTTACCTAGCCTAAAATCAGTATCCATTTCAAGTCATTCTCAAACCCTATTTGTTGATTCTTCATTGAGTATGACCCGGAGAGAGCCCTCTCCTGTTTTGGTAGGGCTAGCTACGAGACTGAGCGTGGTTTGTGGTTACCCTGAATTTTCCTTCCTTCAGACTAAGGCAAATTTAGGTGCTAACACTCATCATCCTTGATTCATTGTATCCTACAATACACTTCAATGTGATGAACCCAATTATCTAATTTCTCAACATTCACCTCCCCATTTTACATATGAAATTCAAACTTTATATCAAGCTTAATAAAAGGATTTTTACCATGTCCCTTTGGAGAATTTGGAGGTGTTTTCGAAATGGTGGAAGAAGTAGAAGATAAGGATGAAGATGAGGTTGGAGGTGAAGTTGGTGGTTTATCACCATTCCCTCCATTCCATTTTGGAGACTTGTCCCATTTTCCTCCATCTCTTTTTGGAGGTTTTGAGCTCTCTCCATACAATCTTGAATTCCTCTCTTCATAAAGAACCTTAATCATTCGAGATTACGCTCCAATGAAAAATTACGCTCAACTTAAATACAAGTTGAAACCTTATGTTATTAAGAAACACATGTATGGTGCATTAATATGACTCATCATTTCTTAGTGGATGGTCATAGGTTCGATTCTTATGAGTGCCTTTGGCCCCTTAACAAAATTTTGATGCATTCTCTGGAGGCAACAGGGCAGCCATCTATTGGCCCATGTGGTCCTCCAACATTGGTCCAAATTAATGAACCCTCAACCAATTAAATTTCACCCTTCAAAAACAGCAAACAAGAGACACTTGTAAACATACCATTGGCCAAATTATACACAATCCACTACCTAGTCACCTGCATAATTAGTGTATGGACTGCTGAATGGGTGTACCACCAAACCAAATTTTAAAATTTTTGTCGTTTGGTAATTCGATCGGAACACGATATTTAGAGCATAAAATATCAATTTTGAGTGAAACGATTTGCATTGGATTGAGGTCACTGAGATCTACGCACTGGTATAGGCTTCGTGCATTTTTTAGCACTTTTAATTTTGAGCACTAAATTGATCCCTTGGATTAATTGATATATAGGCACTATATAGAGCATTTAAATTTCTCCATTTTTAGAGAAGAAGGTTTTCCAAATTCATAAAAATCTTATCTTTTCTCATTAAAAAAATTCACCCCTTAGTTCATCCTAGTGTTTATGTTCTCATGTGCCTTCATCTATGTTGTCCTTGATTATGAAAACCACCTTAAGGATGTCTTATCTGAAAATGGGGCTCTTAGGCTTCTTGTCTAACTTACAATAACCTCTCCCACTTCCAAAGCTTTAAATTTTCCCAAGTCTTAATGATTAACCAATGCAGAATTAAGAAATGCTTGAAAACATAGTTGTATGCTTGTATTTGTTTTTGACTACTGAGTGCTTATGTTCATTTCCTTATGCTAATGTGAAACACAAATAACAATGAATAAAGCAACAATTCGAAAAACCCATAAGACAACAATATAATATGGAGTTCACCCTGATTTCTTGGGCTACGTCATCTTGAGCTCTAATCAACTCGATTAGGCTCTCTGGGATTATGGCTTGAATTATTTTACAAGTGCTACACCTAACTCCTTTGGTTTACAACTGAACCAATGGGCTTAGAATTCCATCTTACCCCTTGTTTTGCTTGTTATGCAGACAGGTCTAGGCTTCTCTAGACTTGACTCCTTCATTTAGTGCTCTAAGCTTCTCGAGCTTATGGCTTCTCTGACTCCATCATAATTCTATATTTGTCTCTGGGACTCCTTCTCTTGTCTTCGACGCACCTCAAACAACTAGCCACAGCTCGATCATTCAACCTCTTGCTGTGCTACAACTTCACTACAACCTCGTGGCTCTTTGAAAGTCTATTAGAGCTCTCTGGCTCTACGGATCTGCCTCTAACCTCTGGTGGCTCTGCCTATTACAGTGAGCTCAATTTTAGTCCCACACAACAGATACAATTAGTAGGACTGTACTTGGATCCCCCAAGTCTCTCTAGAGTACACAGACTTTCCAAAGAACACAGACTCTCCTACTCTCTTGATTATAATGGTATGAGTCCAATCTGAGACTCAATGCCTCAAAGGTAATGCAGAGAAATTTGCTTGAACCTCTCAAGTTTTCTCTAGAGTACCTAGACTCTCTAACTCTCTCTTTCTTTGTCTTAACCCTAGTTCACTTGTTGCCTTTGCTTCTTCAGGTCATCTCGTCTCTAGTTTCTCTACTTCCAGGTCTTTTTAGTGCTTCCTGCGCTACTCTCTCATCAACTCTCTGTCAGTATGTGGCTTTAAAGCTAATATGCTTCCTGATTATTTGTTTTTGCTTCTTGGCTTTCTGGTTCCCTGCCTCTATCCATTCAGATCCCTTCTCTTGATGGTTATTTTAACTGCATAATGCCTTATAGGGAGGTGGCCACCTATTCCTTTAACGGATGAGCGTGTCAAGTTCACTGGAAATACTTGATCATTTGAAACAGTTGTTATTTCTGTTTACTCCAAGAATGCCTGTGAAACACGAATCTCTGCGAACTCATCATCCACGTCAGACTTCAAAATCCCACACAATCTGCTTTATAACTTCATCAAATTTGGTCATCCATGCAGTCACATCTCTGCCATTGATCTGGACCCTCAAGATCCTACAGTCATCGCACAGATCGAGCAGATAACTTGCTCGACATTTACCTGTCTGATGTGAGCAGTTTTCTCTCTCTTTCATCGGACGCATGTCACTTGTTGTGTGGCATCAGGCGGGACTCGGTCTAAAACACTTACCGCTTGAAGCCCCTCTGATATCCTATCGGTTTCTATGGAATCACACCTTGGATGGAACCAAAACACTCTCCACTACATTTCATGATTTTTCTGGTCCGGGCGCATGTGGCTCTCCTTCTTCAAGGGATTTTCCCTATGATATGCGATTGTCGCTAATCGAATATCAGATTCCTCCCTCATTGACTCAAACCCTTGCTAACTTTGCTAATTCGCGACAATGCGCATTACCATGGTCCGCCACTTTTTGCGCTAGATCGATGGCCCTCGTTGATCCACACTAATCGTAGTTAGCAACTGTCATGAGGATTCCTCTGATAAGCTTGATCTTCACAAAATTTTTAATCTTTGGCATAAATTATAGAGAGTTCATGAAGATTCAAAGAGTTTCAGGATCCATTTTGGATCACGCCTTCCCACTAAAAGAACTTTTGGTCCACCAAAAGACTGATATATTGATTTGAGTAGTAAATGAGAGTAACAACACCCTCTTCTTTTAGCCTCCCTACACTTGCCTTTGCATAGTGCCTTTGAATTGAAATCTCTGACCACTTCCCTTCTTGAATGGGTTGGTCATCTCAAGAAGAACTATTTTCCTCCTTGACTTCAGGCAGAACTTCTACTGTGAAGTTTCCATAAGGTAGTTTGAACTTATTTTCCTTGATCCTTGATCCAAGGTGGCTCAAATGAATGTGAAGTACATCTACTCCATAAAACTTTCATTTTTACATGTTTGAAAATCTGGCAACAACAACTATTAACAATAGTAGGCATATAGACAACAACTGGATGGACCAACTCCTACTTCAACAAAGAAACAAATTTCACATCTTGTGAACCCTTTCATTTCTTATATCTGCATTCAAATGATTGACTAGATAACAAGCCAATAAAACATGTCTTTACAACAAATGACTCTTCAAGTCAAGCATGTAGGAAAAATACCTTAGGACTCTTTCCCAAAAGATGAAACATTTCATCATTATCTCTGTTTTGGAGACCAATTTAACTTCTCCCAAGCCAACATCACATGCATCTCATGCTCATGCATGCAATCCATCTTTCCACTTTCGCTTTAGTACACTATACTTTTGAAGCTGAAATGAACGTACTCTTGCAACAATAAAGTGAGTTTCCTACTCAACTTCTTTCCATTTACCATTTTGGTAAGATCCTGCAACTTGCATTTATTCCACAAACAAATGCAAACAGATGCATCAATAGACATGCAGTCTTAATTAGATAAGAATTCCAACCATTTCTTACCAATCCATCTCAAAGCTCCCTCCTTTGTTTGCATATCAGCATCAATATGTGAATCATCCTGAAACACATCAATCATCGAATCTTTATTTCCATCCCTGCCATTTTCTTTTTCCACCTTCTCCTTTAGCTTTGGTGGAAGCAGTGCTAGATTCAAAGTCCAACACCTTTCGGCAAGATGCCCTTGCTTATGACAGTAAGTGCAACACATGTGCATCCTTTTGACAACATGATTTTCCTTGTCTTGTGGACCTTTGACTGCTTGCTTCTTTTCCTTCAAAACTTTCATGTATGTGGCCATCCTCTTCCAACATCTAGAAAGATAATGGTTATCCAAACCACAAAAGGAACATGCAACTTTTTTTCATGCTTCACAAAATAAAAAGGAATATGTTTAGAACCACACTTATACCTCCCTCTTTCACCTTTATTGCTCATGAGGAGGTGAAGCAAATCAAGAAGTGGCTCCCTTTGGAACACCATCACTTTCTTCAAGGCTGTCAGAGTTTCCACAACTCTCTAGTTCAAGCGTGTGCTTCTGAACACCTGCATCCTGTGAATGATGTTTCGAGCTATTGCATTACTCCTGAATACAATCCTCACACTTCTGAGGTAGAGGACCTGCAACGAAATTCCTTTTGGAACTGTTTCAGTGGCCTTCATGGCAACTTTGGAACTCTCTCCATAAGAGTGTCCATAGCCAAGACCCAAATACTTAGGCCTTTCCTCAACCATTATTGGCTCAACAATACCTTGTGCATTTTTGCCCAATCCTTTTCCTTCATAGCCCATCTTGGGATAGAAGAATGCCTCCAGCCCTTCTTCCTTCTTGTCCTTCCTCGACTGTTATGAAACCAGCTCAAGAAAAGATAGAGAAGATAGATCAACGCCTTAGAATTCAGCCTCTTCGAGGGGGCAACCTCCTTTACATTACATAAATGAACAATTCTTGGATGATACAAATGAAAAGACCTCCTTTCTATATATAGGAGTCTAAGGGGTCATAACATAATCAGAGCCGACATAACAATAATAATGTAAGGGCACAATAATAACAATAGTGGGCTTCTATGGGGTACATTAGTAACAATATGGGCACTACATGGGTACATCAATATAGTAAGTGGGTTTTACTAATAAAAATAAGGGGTTACACTAGTATTATAGGGGCCTAACATGCCCCTCTCCTTCAAAAAGCGTTGTCCTCAACGCTTGAGTAGTTCTTGATGCTTTTGTATAAAATTCTTGTCCTCCCATGTGGAATCTTCAGCGGGTAAGTTCTTCCACATGATGAGATACTCTAAAATTGATCGATTTCATAGCTATCAGGTTCTTGTTTCTATGACTGCTCCAAGTTCCAATATGATTTTTCCTTCCTCTTCAATTTCTAGCAATATTGTTTGAATTGGGATCTTTTGCAACTTTTGAATAAGTGGCCATACTTCTTTGCCCTTCTTCCATTCATCCTTGCTTCATTTATCCAATCTGGTTGGATAATAGAAATAGCACAAAACAATGCTTCCACATCCTCATGCTTGAAGAGTCTTCCCATTCGGTAAGGTCGCCATTTTTTAAGAGCATGTAGTATTGCCAATATTTCCTTCTCATAAATAGCTTGCTTGAGATGTAGCAGTAAAAATACCCAATCACTTACATCAAAACATTTTTCACTATGATGTTGATCTACCTGTTGTTTCGTTTGATTTTGCACCAAAGTGGCATTATCCTTTAAAAGCTGGAGAACTTGTTGTTGATGCTCGATGTGATCTTTCTCTTCTTGAACCTTTTTCTTCTTGATATGTCCTTCTATCTCTAGAGTTTGAGGAGTGGTAATTTCTTCCAATTATTTACAAGATATGGTTGGATTCATTACTTGATGCTCAATGTGATCTTTCACTTCTTGAACATTTTTCTTCTTGATATGCCCTTCTATCTTGATAGTTTGAGGAGTGGTAATTCCGACCAATGAATTACAAGATATTGTTGGATTCATTTCTTCTTTCTCAATGTGATCTTTCACTTCTTGCACCTTTTTCTTCTTGATATGTCCTTCTATCTTGAGAGTTTGAAGAGTGGTAATTCTTGCCAATGCTTTACAAGATATGGTCTGATTCATTTCTTCTTTCTCTGGGGTGGGGTCCTGGCGTATATCTTCTTCTTTTGATGTTTCTTGATCCTTTTCTTTATCCTCTTCATATTCTATTTAAAATAATTTCTTCTCAGCACACTTATGACCTTTAGTGCATTTGCTATCACAATTGTAACAAAACCCTTTTTCTCTTTTTTCTTCCAACTGTTGTGGTGTAACCCTTGTAGGTTGTCGAAGGCTAGGAGAAACAACACTTCCATCTTTATGTTTGTGATGGGTATGCTTCCTGGTTTCCATAATTTTTCTTTCCAATATGTCACAAAGCCCTTTTACACTTTCCAATTGTTGTGGTGTTTCTCTAAAGAAGGTGTTGCTATTTGTATCCTCATAATGTGTTATCATTTCCTCCGTGAAAATTGACCACGTAACAAGTTTTTTACGATAACAAAGCCCTTCATACCATAAAAATTGATCTGGTTCTAAATAATGCATACCTTTTGTAACAGTTGTACACCATGTAGATCAAAATATTGCTCCATCTGAAGTATCCAATTTACCGGATCCTTGCCATCAAACTTCCTCATCTTCCTTTTTCTTGATTTTAGGAGCTCGATCTTGAAACGACTGTAACTCTATACTTTCAGATCTTTAAGTTCTGAAATTGTGACCTGTAGTAGTCCTCCGTGTCCTCTTTCCAATGCCACCAGTCTGATCCAAATTGGATTCTCCAAGAAAGATTTATGCACAATCTCCCAAGATGACCTGATTATAGACCTTTCCAAAAGAGCAAATGTGTATGAAGTGCCACGTGTCACTGTTTCGACCTTTGGCTCTGAAAAATATCTACAAGAATCTAAAGTTCGTCCCCTTTTTGTACCTTCTTAAGAAATTTCAATCCGATCCCCAAAGATAAAGTTATGACGATTTTCCCCAGGTCACCTGTTTTGAATGTAATTCAGGAGTCTGCAAAAGGACCAACTTCCTCAGATCATATCTCCGCAGATATCGCTCGAAAAGCTCTGAAATTTGGACCCAAGGTTCAGTGCGATGTCTTCTCAAATGGGTTTTTTTTCAACTTCTGAAACGTCACAGAAAAAAGTTATAGCGAAAATTCCACGATGACCTGTTTGGAGCAGCGAAACCCTAGAATCCAAAGCTCTGATACCAAATGTTATGAAACTAGCTCAAGAAAAGATAGAGAAGATATATCAACGCCTTAAAATTCAGCCTCTTCAAGGGGGAAACCTCCTTTACATTACATAAATGAGCAATTCTTGGATGATACAAATGAAAAGACCTCCTTTCTATATATAGGAGTCTAAGGGGTCATAACATAATGAGAGCTGACATAACAATAATAATGTAAGGGCACAATAATAACAATAGTGGGCTTCTATGGGGTACATTAGTAAAAATATGGGCACTACATGGGTACATCAATATAATAAGTGGGTTTTACTAATAACAATAAGGGGTTACACTAGTAGTATAGGGGCCTAACATCGACTGAGATATCAATAACTTTCCCTTTGCCTCTTCAAACTTGAATAATAGTCATTCTACAACCAAGCATACAATCAATCATGCGATCAATCCTTGACTATCCAAACACCTTTCAAACAAGCAACCCTTGCCCTATCAATCAAGCATTCTGATACAACCTTCTTTGAAGGTGGGATTAATCAATCTTAAGCACTTATACCACCTATCCTAAAAATGGGGCTCTTAGGCTTCTTGTCTAACTTACAAGAATCTCTCCCACTTCTAAAGCTTTAAATTTTCCCAAGTCTTAATGATTAACCAATGCGGAATTAAGAAATTCTTGAAAATATAGGTGTATGCTTGTATTTGCTTTTGACTGCTGAGTACTTATGTTCATTTGCGTATGCTGATGTGAAACACAAATAACAGTAAATAAAGCATCAATTTAGCAAACCCATAAGACAACAACATAATATGGAGTTCACCCTAATTTCTTGGGCTATGTCTCCTTGAGCTCTAATCAACTCGATTAGGTTCTCTAGGATTATGGCTTCAATTATTTTACAAGTGCTACCCTTAAATCCATTTGTTTACAGTGAAACCAATGGGCTTAGAATGCCATCGTACTCGTCTTTTCCCTTGATCTGCAGATACGTCTGGGCTTCTCTGGACATGACTCCTTCAGTCAGTGCTCTGAGCTTCTGGCTTCTTTGACTCCCTCAGAATTCTATATTTGTCTCTGGGGCTCCTTCTCCTATCTTCGACACAACTCAGACAACCAGCCATAGCTCGATCATTCGACCTCCTGTTGTGCTGCAACTTCACTGCAGCCTCGTGGCTCTTTGTAGGTCTATTAGAGCTCTCTGGCTCTGCGGCTCTGCCTCCAACCTACGGTGGCTTTGCCTATTACAATGACCTCAAGTTGAGTCTCACACAATAGATACAATCAGTAGGACTATACTTGGATCCCCCAAGTCTCTCTGGAGTACACAAACTCTCTGGAGTACATAGACTCTCCTAATCTCTTTATTATAATGGTATGAGTCTAATCTGAGACTCAATACCTGAAAGGCCATGTAGAGGAGTTTGCTTGATCCTCTGAAGTTTTCTCTAGAGTACCTAGACTCTCTGACTCTCTCTGTCTCTGTCTTAACCCTGGTTCACTTGCTTCCTTTGCTTCTTCAGGTTAGCTCGGCTCTTGTTTTTCTGCTTCCAGGTCTGCTTACTGCTTCTTGGGCTGCTCTCTCATCAACTCTCTGTCAATCTGTGGCTTTAAAGCCAATGTGCTTCCTGACTGTTTGTTTCTGCTTCTCGACCTTCTGGTTCCCTGCCTCTGTCCATCCGAATCTCTTCTTTTAGCAGTTACAATAATTGCATAAAACCTTATATGGAGGTGGCCACATATTCCTTTAATAGATGAGTGTGTCAGGTTCACCAAAAACACTCGATCGTTTGAAACAGCCATTATTTCCATTTACTCCAAGAATGCTCGTGAAACACGAATCTCTGCCAACTCATCGTCCACACCAGATTTTAAAATCCCGCACAATTTCCTTTATAACTTCGTCAAATCCGGTCATCCATCGGGTCGCAACTCTGCCATTGATCTAGACCCTCCAGACCCTATGGTCATTGCACATATCGGGCGGATAACTTGCTCGATGTTTGCCTGTCTCATGTGAGCGGTTTTCTCTTTCTTCTACTGGACGTGTGTCACTCGTTGTGTGGCATCGGGCAGGACTCAGTCTAAACCACTTACCGCTCAAAGCCCTTCCGATATCCTATCGATTTCTATGGAATCCCACCTCGGATGGAACCAAAACACTTTCTGCAGCATTTCATGATTTTTTCGGTCCGGGCACATGTGGTTGTCCTTCTTCGAGGGCTTTTCCATGCAATATGCGATTGTCACTAATCGCATATCAGATTCCTCCCCCATTGACTCAAACCATCACCGACTTTGCTAATTCGCAACAGTGCACATTACCATGGTCCACCGCTCTGTGCACTTGATCGACACGGGTTGTGATCATGGGGTTGGGGCTAAGCCCTAGCCCACAACCCCACCTCATGGTTGTGTGGGTGTGAGGACGAGGATGGGGCTTGAATTCCTTTCTTCATAAAAAAAACTTAATTGTTTCACACATCCCAAAGAATGCTTTTATGAAATTTCTTTCATCTTTAGACATACCTTTAGGGCATTCTTCATGTGTCATGACTATTGAAGCTTGAGATGTGTTTCTTCTGCTTGAAACAATTTGATATATTGGCTCCACAGGTTCTCCTTCTCCTCTTTTAATCTTCTACCTTGTAAGCATAAGAAAAACACTTGCAAACAAAATCAAACCTTCACAATAAACTAATTCCCTAATACCAAAATTAATATGTAATTGAAAATTGAAGGTGATATACAAATTACAAGTGAAATTTTATGTGTGTTTTGGGTAATGGATCAAATTACTAAACACATAAAAAAGTGATTTTTAAACATCATTAACAACCAAATAGAGACAATAAACCATTTCATAAACCCATAACAAAAAAAAATGATAAAGGAGTTCACCCATCTCCTGGACTACACCTCCTAGTCCAGGTTCCAATGTAGGGTCTCTTTCATTATGGTCAAAAATATGTGTTTACATGAATTTATATTTCTCATAATGCAAAACAAATGTCTTAATGGATCCATAACTGTCAGAAATCCCCATATGGGTTCTTTCTACACCTGATTTGGAAAAGAATTGAGAATGTTATGCATGTTACAAGAATATCCCAAATTCCATAGCTAATCATCCTCCAATTCGACCCAAACCCGGCTTGAGCACCCCAAACCTAGAATTGACATGCAAATCTGGACTATAATCCTACTCGGCGAGCGAATTTGTGAGACAATTAAAATAGCTAATAACCTGCCAATTTCAAAAATTTCGTTTGTATGGGGGCCACATGCCTAGGGGTCGGGGCTAACTGCCCACCCCTTCTAGTCAGGCCCCCAACTAATTGACGCGTGGTCATATAACCACCCATAGAAACTGGGTTGGTGCCAAATTGTGTGCATGCCCAAAAAATCAGATAGGCTTGGTCACATGGCGGGCAATAGGTCCTAGGGTTGGTCGATGCTCTGAGCAGTAAGGGCTGGCCCCCTCTCTCTCCACACTCCTAGTTGTTTGGCAGGTCATATGACCCCATGTTGGACCCTCTACATCTTCACTGAACGTTCTTTGTAAATGGATTTAGCATTGTAGTTGTGATCATGGGGTTGGGGCTAAGACCTAGCCCACAATCACACTGCATGGTCGTGTGGGTGTGAGGACCAGGGATGGGGCTTAGCCTTGGCCCCCACCTCCAATGAAAAATTACGCTCAACTTAAATACAAGTTGAAATCTTATGTTATTAAGAAACACATGTATGGTGCATTAGTATGGCTCATCATTCTTGGTGGATGGTCCTAGGTTCGATTCTTGTGAGTGCCCTTAGCCCCTTAACAAAATTTTGATGTGTTGTTTGGAGGGAATAAGGCAGCCATCTATTGGCCCACGTGGTCCTCCAACAATGATCCAGATTAATGAACCCTCAACCAATTAAATTTCACCCTTCAAAAACAACAAACAAGAGACACTTGTAAACATACCATTGGCCAAATTATACACAATCCACTACCCAGTCACCTACATAATCAGCGTATGGACTGCTAATTGGGTGTACCTCCAACCCAAATTTTAAATTTTTTGTTGTTTGGTAATTCAATCAGAACACGATATTTAGAGCATAAAATATCAATTTTGAGTGAAACGAGTTGCATTAGATTGAGGTCACTGAGATCTACACACTGGTATAGGCTTCGTGCATTTTTGACCACTAAATTGATCCCTTGGATTAATTGATATATAGGCACTATATAGAGCATTTACATTTCTTCGTTTTTAGAGAAGAAGGTTTTCTAGATTCGTCAAAATCTTATCTTTTCTCATTAAAAAAATTCACCCCTTAGTTCATCCTAGTGTTTCCGTTCTCATGTGCCTTCATCTATGTTGTCCTTGATTATGAAAACCACCTTAAGGATGCCTGATTTGAAAATGGGGCTCTTAGGCTTCTTGTCTAACTTACAATCACCTCTCCCACTTCCAAAGCTTTAAATTTTCCCAAGTCTTAATGTTTAACCAATGCGGAATTAAGAAATGCTTGAAAACATAGGTGTATGCTTGTATTTTTTTTTACTGCTGAGTGCTTATGTTCATTTGCTTATGCTAATGTCAAACACAAATAACAGTAAATAAAGCAGGAATTCAAAAAACCCATAAGACAACAATATAATATGGAGTTCACCCTGATTTCTTGGGCTACGTCTCCTTCAGCTCTAATCAACTCGATTAGGCTCTCTAGGATTATGGCTTCAATTATTTTACAAGTGCTACACCTAACTCCTTTGGTTTACAACTAAACCAATGGGCTTAGAATGCCATCTTACCTCTGGTTTTCCTTGTTCTGCAGACAGGTCTAGGCTTCTCTGGACTTGACTACTTCATTTAGTGCTCTAAGCTTCTCGAGCTTTTCGCTTCTCTGACTCCCTCAGAATTCTATATTTGTCTCTAGGACTCCTTCTCCTGTCTTCGACGCACCTCAAACAACCAGCTACAGCTCAATCATTCAACCTCTTTCTATGTTGCAACTTCACTATAGCCTCGTGGATCTTTGAAAGTCTATTAGAGCTCTCTAGCTCTGCAACTCTGCCTCTATCTCTGGTGGCTCTGTCTATTACAGTGAGCTCAATTTTAGTCTCACACAATAGATACAATCAGTAGGACTATACTTGGATCCCCCAAGTCTCTCTGGAGTACACAAACTCTCCAAAGAACACAGACTCTCCTACTCTCTTGATTATAATGGTACGAGTCCAATCTGAGACTCAATACCTCACAGGCAATGCAGAGGAGTTTGCTTGAACCTCTCAAGTTTTCTCTAGAGTACCCAGACTCTCTGACTCTCTCTGTCTCTATCTTAACCCTGGTTCACTTGCTGCCTTTGCTTCTTCAGTTCAGCTCGGCTCTGGTTTCTCTACTTCCAGGTATTTTGACTACTTCCTAGGATGCTCTCTCATCAACTCTCTGTCAATCTGTGGCTTTAAAGCCAATCTGCTTCTTGACTGTTTGTTTTTGCTTCTCGGCTTTCAGGTTCCCTGCCTCTACCCATTTGAATCCCTTCTCTCAATGGTTATAGTAACTACATAATGCCTTATAGGGAGGTGGTCACCTATCCCATTAATGGATGAGCATGTCAAGTTCACCGGAAACACTTGATCATTTGAAATGGCCATTATTTCCGTTTACTCCAAGAATGCCCGTGAAACACGGATGTCTGCCAAATCATCATCCATGTTAGACTTCAAAATCCCATACAATCTACTTTATAACTTCGTCAAATTCGGTCATCCATGCGGTGACATCTCAGCCATTGATCTGGACCCTCCAGATGCTACGGTCATTGCACAGATCGGGCGGATAACTTGCTCGACATTTACCCATCCAATGTGAATAGTTTTCTCTCTCTTCCGTCAGACGCGTGTCACTTGGTGTGTGGCATCAGGCAGGACTCGATCTAAACCACTTACTTCTTGAAGCCCCTCTGATATCCTACTAGTTTCTATGGAATCACGCCTTGGATGGAACCGAAACACTCTCCGCTGCATTTCATGATTTTCTAGGTCCGGGTGCATGTGGCTCTCCTTCTTCAAGGGGTTTTCCCTATGATATGTGATTGTCACTAATCGAATATTAGATTCCTCCCTCATTTACTCAAACCGTTGCTGACTTTTCTAATTCACGACAACACACGTTACCATGGTCCGCTGCTCTGTACGCTTGATCGACAACCCTCATTGATCCACGCTGATCGTAGTTAGCAATTGTCATGAGGATTCCTCTGATAAGCTTGATCTTCATAAGATTTTTAATCTTTGGCATAAATTATAGAGAGTTCATGAAGACTTAGAGAGTTTTAGGATCCATTTTGGATCACACCTTCCCAGTAAAAGAACTTTTGGTCCACCAAAAGACTGATATACTGATCTGAGTAGTAAATGAGAGTAACAACACCCTCTTCTTTCAGCCTCCCTACACTTGCCTTTGCATAGTGCCTTTGAACCGAAATCTCTGACCACTTCCCTTCTTGAATGGGTTGGTCATCTCGAGAAGAACTATTTTCCTCCTTGACTTCATGCAGAACTTCTACTATGAAGTTTACAGAAGGTAGTTTGAACTTATTTGCCTTGATCCTTGATCCAAGGTGGCTCAAATGAATGTGAAGTACATCTGGTCCATAAAACTTTCATTTTTACATGTTTGAAAAGCTGGCAACAACAAATGTTAACAATAGCAGGCATAAAGACAACAACTGGATGGACCAACTCCTACTTCAACAAAGAAACACATTTCACATCTTGTGAACCCTTCCATGTCTTATATTTGCATTCAAATGAATGACTAGATAACAAGCCAATAAAACATGCCTTTACAACAAATGACTCTTCAAGTCAAGCACATAGGAAAAAGACCTTTAGGACTCTTTCCAAAAGATGAAACATTTCATCATTATCTCTGTTTTGGAGACCAAGTTAACTTCTCCGAAGCCAACATCACATGCATCTCATGCTCATGCATGCATTCCATCTTTCAACTTTCGCTTTAGTACACTGTACTTTTGAAGCTGAAATGAACATACTATTGCAGCAATAAAGTGAGTTTCCTACTCAACTTCTTTCCATTTACCATTTTGGTAAGATCCTACAACTTGCATTTATTCCACAAAGGAATGCAAACAGATGCATCAATAGACATGCAGTCTTAATTGGATAAGAATTCTAACCATTTCTTACCAATCCATTTCAAAGCTCCCTCCTTTGTTTGCATATCAGAGTCAATATGTGAATCATCCTAAAACACATCAATCATCGAATCTTTATTTCCATCCCTACCATTTTCTTTTCCCACCTTCTCCTTTAGCTTTGGTCGAAGCAGTGCTAGATTCAAAGTCCAACACCTTTCAACAAGATGCCCTTGCTTATGGCAGTAAGTGCAACACATGTGCATCCTTTTGACAACATGATTTGCCTTGTCCTATGGACCTTTGACTGCTTGCTTCTTTTCCTTCAAAACTTTCTTGTATGTGGCCATCCTCTTCCAACATCTAGAAACATAATGGTTATCCAAACCACAAAAGGAACATGCAATTTTTTTTCCATGCTTCACAAAATCAAAAGGAATATGTTTAGAACCAGACTTATACCTGCCTCTTTCACCTTTATTGCCTTCATGAGGAGGTGAAGCAAATGAAGTGGCTCCCTTTGGAATACCATCACTTTCTTCAAGGCTGTCAGAGTTTCCACAACTCTCTAGTTCAAGTGTGTGCTTCTAAACACCTGCATCCTGTGAATGATGTTTCAAGCTATTGCATTCCTCCTGAATACAATCCTCACACTTCTGAGGTAGAGGACCTGCCATGAAATTCCTTTTTTGAACTGTTTCAATGGCCTTCATGGCAGCTTTGGAACTCTCTCCATAAGAGTGTCGATAGCCAAGACCCAAATACTTAGGCCTTTCCTCAACCATTATTGGCTCAACAATACCTTGTGCTTGTTTGCCCAATCCTTTTCCTTCATAGCCCATCTTGGACATTTGCTTGGAACCTATGCCTCCGATATTTTTTCAAAAGAACCAATATAAGCATTCTTAGAAGAATTTGAAGATAAATAAGAATGGTTTACCTATTCTTCAAGCTGATACTTAGCCAAGGCTTCTTTGGCAACAAAGAGTTGTGACTCCAACTCATGCATCCTTTTCAAGTTCATATTTTCAATATGAAGTTGCCTCTCCATTTCTTGCAATTTGCCAAAAAGTATCTGCTTCTCTTCCTCCATGGAATTCAACTGCTCTCTAAGTATGCTACTCTTCATTCCATCCTCATACATTTCTCTCACCATATCCATCATGGTGGAGAAGTCTTGCTTCATGTCTCAATCAAAGGAACTTGGGGAGCAAGAAGAGTTTGAGAACTCACTTGCAGAAGATGTCATTTTCGAAATGCACAAAAAAACTTCAAACAAGATTATTTAAGAGATTATTCAGTAACCTCTTGCAACAACCTTTTGTGCTTCAAGGTTTTCCCTGAGGCCCTTCGGGATAGAAGAATGCCTCCAGCCCTTCTTCCTTCTTGTCCTTCCTCGACTGAGCTATCAACAACTTTCCCTTCACCTCTGCAAACTTGAACAATAGTCATTCTGCAACCAAGCATACAATCAATGATGCAATCAATCATTGACTATCCAAACACCTTTCAAACAAGCAACCCTTTCCCTGTCAATCAAGCATTTTGATAAAAACTTCTTTGAAGGTGGGGTTAATAAATATTAAGCACTGATACCACCTATTCTGAAAATGGGGCTCTTAGGCTTCTTGTCTAACTTACAAGAACCTCTCCCACTTCCAAAGCTTTAAATTTTCCGAAGTCTTAATGATTAACCAATGCGGAATTAAGAAATTCTTGAAAATATAGGTGTATGCTTGTATTTGTTTTTTATTGTTGAGTGCTTATGGTCATTTTCTTATGCTGATGTGAAACACAAATAACAGTAAATAAAGCAGCAATCCAACAAACCCATAAGACAACAATATAATATGGAGTTCACCCTGATTTCTTGGGCTACATCTCCTTGAGCTCTAATCAACTCGATTAGGCTCTCTAGGATTATGGCTTCAATTATTTTACAAGTGATACACTTAACTCCATTAGTTTATAGCTGAACCAATGGGCTTAGAATGCCATCTTACCCCTGTTTTCCCTTGTTCTACAGATAGGTCTAGGCTTCTCTGGACTTGACTCCTTCAGTCAGTGCTCTAAGCTTCTCGAGTTTCTGGCTTCTTTGACTCCCTCAAAATTCTATATTTGTCTCTGGGACTCCTTCTCCTATCTTCGACACACCTCAGACAACTAGCTACAGCTTGATCATTCGACCCCCTATTGTGTTGCAACTTCACTACAGCCTCGTGGCTCTTTGTAAGTCTATTAGAGCTCTCTGGCTTTGCAACTCAGCCTCCAACCTCTAGTGGCTCTGCCTATTACAGTGAGCTCAATTTGAGTCTCACATAATAGATACAATCAGTAGGACTATACTTGGATCCCCCAAGTCTCTCTGGAGTCCACAGACTCTCCGAAGTACTTAGACTCTCCTACTCTCTTGATTATAATGGTATGAGTCTAATCTAAGACTCAATACCTGAGAGGTAATGTAGAGGAGTTCGCTTGATCCTCTCAAGTTTTCTGTAGAGTAACGAGACTCTCTAACTCTCTCTGTCTCTGTCTTAACCCTGGTTCACTTGCTGCCTTTGCTTCTTCAGGTCAGCTCGGCTCTTGTTTTTCTGCTTCCAGGTCTGCTTACTGCTTCCTGGGATGCTCTCTAATCAACTCTCTATCAATCTATGGCTTTAAATCCAATATGCTTCCTAATTGTTTGTTTCTGCTTCTCAGCCTTCTGGTTCCCTACCTCTGTCCATTTGAATCTCTTCTTTCGACAGTTACAGTAATTGCATAATGCCTTATATGGAGGTGGCCACCTATTCCTTCAACAGATGAGTGTGTCAGGTTCACTAGAAACACTCGATCATTTGAAACAACCGTTATTTCCATTTACTCCAAGAATGCTCGTCAAACACGAATCCCTGCCAACTCATCGTCCACACCAGACTTCAAAATCCCGCACAATTTGTCTTATAACTTTGTCAAATCTGGTCATCCATCGAGTCGCATCTCTGCTATTGATCTGGACCCTCCAGATCCTACAATCATTGCACATATCAGGCAAATAACTTGCTCGACGTTTACCCGTCTGATGTGAGCGGTTTTCTCTCTCTTCTACCGGATGTGTGTCACTCGTTGTGTGGCATCGAGCGGGACTTAGTCTAAACCGCTGACCACTCAAAGCCCTTCCGATATCCTGCTGGTTTCTATGGAATCCCGCCTCGGATGGAACCGAAACACTTTCTGCTGCATTTCATAATTTTTCTGCTCCGGGCGCATGCGGCTCTCCTTCTTCGAGGGGTTTTCCATGCAATATGTGATTGTCACTAATCACATATCAGATTCCTCCCCCGTTGACTCAAATCATCACTGAATTTGCTAATTCGCAACAGTGCGCATTACCATGGTCCACCACTCTGTGCGCTTGATCGACGACCCTCGTTGATCCGCGCTGATCGCAGTTAGCAACTGTCATGAGGATTCCTCTGATAATCCTGATCTTCACAAGATTTTTAATCATTGGCATAAACTATAGAGAGTTCATGAAGACTGAGAGAGTTTCAGGATCCATTTTGGATCAATGCCCAACATTGTTGTTTTGATAGTGAGATGTGACAGTGTCTTCGACGTTGAAAGCCAGCCTATCCACAATCATCTGCAAGAAGTATACACTAGGCTTCAATGAATCAAGTTGTTGAGAAACTAATGTGAAATGAGAGAAAGCCTCTATGGAAAATTTGTCACCCTACATAGATATGAGGGATGCCAAAAATGAAAGATTCAACTCTAGGTGAACCTTTTGGTTTACCCGACTTTGCAACTGAGTTGAGCACTCCATCCTGCATAATTTCCATAATTGCATTGTGTTAATGATATTTCAAGGACCAACAATCTTTATTTCTAAACCATCTTTCCTCAACCACATCTACCTCCAACACTCCACTCTCATTCAACTCCTTCTTCCTGGATTTGTAATTTTTTGACAATATTGGCCATCACTAAGTCACCTCGGTTGTGCACAGACTCAAACCAAATTAAGGCATTCAAGTCTTGTTGCATGAGAGCTACCTTTGTGGTAACACAATATATATAAAAGAGTAGCCAAATCCTCCACCTCGAAAAAAGGATGGGGCCTTCCTCATTGATGGCACAACTAGAGTGAACTCCATTATAATACCACAAGATTGCAAGCTGCCATATCTAGACTCTCAAGTAGTTAGTCTTCATGCAGACAATTAATGTCTTGACAAAATTTAATTAAATTTTATTCAATATCCAAATATGTATGGATCAGGATATTATATCTCATATCAACATACAATTTTCATTCATGGGATATGTATTATATTTGGAGAACCATCATTCATTGTTAACAGACCTTGTTTAATGGTTGCACCTTTTTTATCTAGTAAATCTCCAACTTGGTTATGGTGCCTTTTGATATGATAAAATTCGACCTTTTCATATTTCTGAGCTTTCATCCTGTTTTTGAGTCATTGAAGGCAGATCAATTTTTGGAGCCTCTCTAACTTTGAGGAATATTTGAATTACAATTATGGATCCTTCGAAGACTTCCAATTGAGTAATCCATTTTGCAAATGTGACTTCCAATATGTGCCATAAAACAAGAAGCTATGCGCGATTATTAGTTTCTCTTCCTAATCCTCGGGCGAATTGTGTCTCTATTTATTCCTCGGGGTGACAAATTACACTGACCGCTCCTGCCTCGCCATAATAAAATATATTTACTAAATAAATCATAATAATTCTTAATTCTTAATATTTATTTATTAAATTGATTAAAACATATTAATTAATTTGATTTATATTTTCATAATTTCCATATCAATAGTATTTTTTAGAAAATTTCAATTGTTAAACATGTAAAACTTACAAAGAACCTCTCCCACTTCCAAAGCTTTAAATTTTCCCAAGTCTTAATGATTAATCAATGCGGAATTAAGAAATGCTTGAAAATATAGGTGTATGCTTGTATTTGTTTTTTACTGTTGAGTGCCTATGTTCATTTGCTTATGCTGATGTGAAACAAAAATAACACTAAATAAAGCAGCAATTCAACAAACCCATAAGAGAATAATATAATATGGAGTTCATCCTGATTTCTTGGGCTACGTCTCCTTGAGCTCTAATCAACTCGATTAGGCACTCTCGGATTATGGCTTCAATTATTTTACAAGTGCTACACTTAACTCCATTGGTTTACAACTGAACCAATGGGCTTAGAATGCCATCTTAACCCTATTTTCCCTTGTTCTGTAGATAGGTCTAGGCTTCTCTCGACTTGACTCCTTCAGTCAGTGCTCTGAGCTTCTCGAGCTTCTGGCTTCTTTGACTCCCTCAGAATTCTGTATTTGTCTCTGGGACTCCTTTTCCTATCTTCGACACACCTCAGACAACCAGCTACAGCTCGATCATTCGACCTCCTGTTGTGTTGCAACTTCACTACAGCCTCATGGCTCTTTGTAAGTCTGTTAGAGCTCTCTGGCTTTGCCGCTCTGCCTCCAACCTCCGGTGGCTCTGCCTATTACAGTGAGCTCAATTTGAGTCTCACACAATAGATACAATTAGTAGGACTATACTTGGATCCCCCAAGTCTCTTTAGAGTATAAATACTCTCTGGAGTACACAGACTCTCCTACTCTCTTGATTATAATGGTATGAGTCTAATCTGAGACTCAATACCTGACAGGCAATGTAGAGGAGTTCGCTTGATCCTCTCAAGTTTTCTCTAGAGTACCCAGACTCTCTGACTCTCTCTGTCTCTTTCTTAACCCTGGTTCACTTGCTGCCTTTGCTTATTTAGGTCAGCTCGGCTCTTGTTTTTCTGCTTCCAGGTCTGCTTACTGCTTCCTGGGCTGCTCTCTCATCAACTCTCTTTCAATCTGTGGCTTTAATGGCAATATGCTTCCTGCCTGTTTGATTTTGCTTCTCGACCTTCTGGTTCCCTGCCTATATCCGTTTGAATCTCTTCTTTCGGCAGTTACAGTAATTGCATAACGCCTTATATGGAGGTGGCCACCTATTCCTTTAACAGATCAGTGTGTCAGGTTCACTGGAAACACTCGATCATTTGAAACGGCCATTATTTCCATTTACTCCAAGAATTCTCGTGAAACACGAATCTTTGCCAACTCATCGTCCACGCCAGAATTCAAAATCCCGCACAATTTGATTTATAACTTTGTCAAATCTAGTCATCCATCGGGTCACATCTCTGCCGTTGATATAGACCCTCCGGATCCTACAATCATTGCACATATCAGGTGGATAACTTTCTTGACGTTTACCCGTCCGATGTGAGCGGTTTTCTCTCTCTTCTACCGGATGTGTATCACTCGCTATGTGGCATCGAGTGGGACTCAGTCTAAACCACTTACCACTCGAAGCCCTTCCTCTATCCTACTGGTTTCTGTGGAATCTCACCTTGAATGGAACTGAAACACTTTATGCTGCATTTCATGATTTTTCTGCTTTGGGCGCATGTGGCTCTCCTTCTTCCAGGGGTTTTCCATGCGATATGTGATTGTCACTAATCGCATATCAGATTCCTCCCCCGTTGACTCAAACCATCACTGACTTTGATAATTCGCAACAGTGCGCATTACCATGGTCCACCGCTCTGTGCGCTTGATCGACGACCCTCGTTGATCCATGTTGATCGCAGTTAGCAACTATCATGAGGATTCCTCTTATAAGCCTGATCTTCACAAGATTTTTAATCTTTGGCATAAATTATAGAGAGTTCATGAAGACTTAGAGAGTTTCAGGATCCATTTTAGATCAATGCCCAAAATTGTTGTTTTGATAGTGAGATGTGACAGTGTCTTCGATGTTGAAAGCCAGCCTATCCACAATCATCTGAAAGAAGTATACACTAGGCTTCAATGAATCAAGTTGTTGAGAAACTAATGTGAAATGAGAGTAAGCCTCTATGGAAAATTTGTGACCCTACATAGATATGAGGGATGCCAAAAATGAAAGACTCAACTCTAGGTGAACCTTCGGGTTTACCTGACTTTGCAACTGAGTTGAGCACTCCATCTTGCATAATTTCCGTAATTGCACTGTGTTAATGATATTTCAACGACCAACAATCTTTATTTATAAACCATCTTTCCTCGACCACATCTACCTCGAACACTCCACTCTCATTCAACTCCTTCTTCCTGGTTTTGTAATTTTTTGAGAATATTGGCCATCGCTAAGTCACCCTCAGTTGTGCACAGACTCAAACCAAATTAAGGCATTCAAGTCTTGTTGCATGAGAGCTAGCTTTATGGTAACACAATATATAGAAAAGAGTAGTGAAATCCTCCACCTCGAAAAGAGGATGGGGCCTTTCTCATTGATTGCACAACTAGAGTGAACTCCATTATAATACCACAAGATTGCGAGCCGCCATCTCTAGACTCTCAAGGAGTTAGTCTTCATGCATACAATTAATGTCTTGACAAAATTTAATTCAATGTTATTCAATATCCAAATATGTATGGATCGGGATATTATATCCCATATCAACATACAATTTTCATTCATGGGATATGTATTATATTTGCAGACCCATCATTCATTATTAACACACCTTGTTTAATGGTTGCACCTTTTTTATCTAGTAAATCTCCAACTTGGTTATGGTGCCTTTTGATATGATAAAATTCGACCTTTTCATATTTCTGAGCTTTCATCCTATTTTTGAGTCATTGAAGCCAGATCAATTTTTGGAGCCTCTCTAACTTTGAGGAATATTTGAATTACAATTATGGATCCCTCGAAGACTTCCAATTGAGTAATCCATTTTTCAAATGTGACTTCCAATCTGTGCCATAAAGCAAGAAGCTATGCTCGATTATTAGTTTCTCTTCCTAATCCCTAGACGCATTGTGTCTCTATTTATTCCTTGGGGTGACAAATTACACTGACCACTCCTACCTCCCCATAATAAAATATATTTACTAAACAAATCATAATAATTCTTAATTCTTAATATTTATTTATTAAATTGATTAAAACATATTAATTAATTTGATTTATATTTTCATAATTTCCATATCAATAGTATTTTTTAGAAATGTTCAATTGGTAAACATGTAAAAATGTAAAATAAATTTGAGTACAAGTTACATATTCAAATTCCTAGAAATATATAACCCATGACTACCTAATGGAATGGCATAAGCCCATAAATCATAGTGATAAGAGTATGAATGTTGCAAGTTATGCCAAAAGAAAGTAAACATATGAAACAATAAATTATTTTTATATTAGAGAAACAAAACTCCGATAACGATAACATAAATAACAAAACCTATTGAAAAAAAAGAGCATATATTCCTAATATAGGGAACATCACATCAAAAAGAAGAATCGATGAACCCCCATACCCAGTATCCATGATTCATTAATTGAAGGAAGAATCAAGTCGCAAACACCTCGACTGCCCAAAAATATCCTTTGGAGGTGCCCCTTCTTAAGGCTGGCTAGTTGAGTTAGTTTCAATGCTATTTCTATCATTTAATGGAACATACTTATGAAATGGATCATGTGTAGGTCTCGATGTCCCTTCTTAAGACTAGCTAGTTGAATTAGATTCAATACAATTTATATCACTTAATGGAACATATTTATTAAATGGATCATGTGTGGGTATCGATAATCAAGTCCTTAGAATATTTCTTAGTTTACGAGTGTGATGGAATGATCCCTTGAACCTTAGTCCCCGCAGCTATGTCTTTTCATCTAGTAATGTTTTTCCAAGAATCTTGGACTTATTTTTTGGAGAGATATTTGTTGGAATAACATATTTGGGTTATGAATTCTCCACAATCCAAGTGGTCTAGGAATCTTATAGTGTGTTGAATCAATATATGAAATCAAGAACCTAGTTTAAAAAACAAAAATCAAGATTTGACCCAAAAATATCACTCAGTTCTAATTAGAAAGCATAAAAAATTCTAATAAGTATAAAACTACAATAGCTATATTAAATAAACTCCGTTATAATATAGTATATAAAAACTCCTTTGTGCGCAAATCTAAATATTAATTTATTATATTTAATTTGATTTGATTTATATTTTCCATCTCAATTATCTTTTTGGAAAATTTCAGTTAGTAAACATGTAAAAATATAAATTAAATATGACTAAAAATTACATGTTTAAATTTAATAAAATATATAAACAATAAAGCATAATAAAATAAATTGAACTCATAAATCATAACCATAATAATCCAAATATTAATTATTTCCAAAAAAATATTTCTCATAACAATAAATTTTTATACATTTTAATTAATATTTAATATTAAATAAATAAATAAATAATCCAAATATTAATTATTCCAAAAAATAAATATTTTCTCATAACAATAAATTTTTAAACATTTTATTTAATATTTAATATTAAAAAAATAAAAATTTCCATATCATATCCATGAAATAAGCACCAAACTATCAAAAACATCCCCTTATATAAGTAACGTCACTCCCAAAAAAAAATCCACTATCCGTTAATAGATACGAAGAAGAATCCACGACTCCAAAAAAAAATTCTTTTCGGTGGTGTCACTTCTTAATGCTTGTTGGTTGAGTTAGTTTTAATACAATTTATTTTATAAGCAATTCACGATTACATATAGGTTTTGGTAATTAATGTTGCATCATGAAGTCTTTTGAATATTTATTAGTTTATAATCTTGATAGATTTTGATTTTTTAAATTTTAGTTAATATAATTATGTTCTAATTTATTTGAAACAAGTTTTTTAAGATTTTTAAGTTCATTTTATTGTGAGAGATTTGTTAGAATCACATGTTTAGGTTATGAACTCTCCATAATCCAACTACTTTATAAATCATTTATGGTGTTGAATCCATCCAAGTGCTTTAGGGATCTTTCGTAGGGATATTTTGAAATAGCTTTACACAAATTATTTTGGAATATTTATAGCATATATTAATGGTTCATATTTATTTCAAGATTGGTTATGGTCGTTTTATAATATTATTTCAATAACTGTTATATAAAAGGACTTCAGAATCGTTTCATGAAATGTATATATGCAAAACTTTAAAAAAATTGTATATGTTTTATTTTTTATTTTTTTTAATGCACTTGTTTTTAAGTAGAATTTTTGGACTTTTCTGTGTTAAAATTATGTAGAAAATTTTGAAGTGAAATTTTGATTTGTGTTATTTAAATTGGTTTTTCAGTATATATGGATTCACCAATGTGAAAATTCTATAAAATACTTTGATTGTATAAGGATTTCTCATCAAACTTATAATTTCAATAAATTCCTACCACAAAGTTAAACTAAAAAAACCTACCAAAAAATCGACTCCATCCCTCTCCCTCATGAATATGTTGTGTGGACTCGGTAGAGAAAGAATAAGATCACCCTTCCTCCCGTTTTTGGGGCTGGCCCACCAAACACCTGTCACCAACAAGCAAGCGTAACCATTCATTGTCCTATCCTTTTCCCAATTCTTTCATTGAATTCACCACGATAGACTAAATCCAATCCATGGAAGTATTGAGCTCAATTGTCAGCAAGCGCGACTTACACTTGTACAATGAATTCGAATTAATTCTCCATATCTATTATAAAACATATTATTATTTTTATAGTTAATATTAATAATAATTTGAAATTTTAACTTATTATATTATAAAACATATTATTATTTTATAGTTAATATTAATAATAATTTGAAATAAAGTTAAAATTTAGTTATTCTTATGGATTTTTTAATTTTAATAATATTTTATTATGAATTTAGACCAATTACCTGTTTTAAGTGGATGGTAAAAATTTAAAATTTTTAAATATTCTAAAATATTTTTAATAATAAATTAATTAAAATATAATGTCATGTGAATATAACTTATAGTTTATTTGACCAAATATTATTAGTAAACTATAACATTGTTCCATGGTATTGCTATAAAGCATATTTCAATCTCTGAGATGGTGGGATTGCTTTTTTAGTGTAGAGATGATGTCCATATTTTCAGTATTGATACACCAATTGTAATTAAGAAATATGTTGGCATTATATGCAGCGCCATTTCATTAACTAGTAACAAGACATGACTAGATGGAACTTAATTAAAGTGACGATGTAGACGCGCATAGTCAGATACTTGTAAGAATTAGTGGGCACAAGAAGTCGGATAATTTTATCACAATAATGGATTTCCACTAGCAATTTGTGTGGAATAGTTTTTCTATCTGTCAACTTTGGTAGGAATTTACAGGGTAAGTTACTTCAGTATGCGAATCATGATGCTTCCACAAGATATATTACCAAATTTTTTATGCATACTTATCATTTCACCACTTCATAGAGATATCAATGCTAACTTCATTTCAGAAAAATATGTCACTTGCAACATAGAGAGTTTATACTATCATGGATACTTCCATTACATATATGTAGGCGCTCATGTCAATTAGTTTTTGGTAGCATCGGATGTGCTCTAGGCATGAAAATTGGTGGAGAGGCTAAGTTACATGAGTTCTAAAGAACCCATAAACAATTTGGTAAAATTCAACCCGGATTGTATTTTATCAAAATAATTAATATTTTTAATCGGGTTCGAAAGTCTAAACATAGACAAATTTAAGTATTAATGGCTATTAATCAAAATATGGGTGAGAATGATCTAGAAGAAGGATCAAGTCAAGTTTTAATCTTAGACGTTGATTAGAGAATTAATCTCGGTCATTGAAGTCTCAACCAGAAAATTATAAGAAGACATGGGGTTGCTTTGGGAACACACGTGGAGAGAATGAATAGATACAAAATTCTATTTCTGGGGCTAGGAAGTTGAGAAATTTGAACTAGGTGATCATTCTACAACATACGGGCAGGGATAGTTCGGGAGTACTAACATAGAGGCACACAAAAGCTACTGAAGGCAGCGCAAAAACTAAGAGGACTAACGTCGGGCAGATCCAGCACTGAGCAGAGATGCCAAAAGCTGCAATTGGTAGCAATTTGAATCCCCATGAAGGGATTGCCTAGTCCTTGCTGGAAAGTAGAGATTGCAGAGAAATATCTCTCTAAGAGAGTCGATAGAGATGTATGATTTCTAGTTCGTGAATTTGTAGACGAATAGGGAGTGATGCAGAGCCTCAGCGCAATGATTTGATCTGAAAATGGAAGGTACTTGAAAAAGGGTGCAAGGTATCCATTCTCATTGATGTAAATGAGTGCGAAAATACTCCAAGTTTAGATATGAAAACGTGAGAACTTCTTATTTCTAATACAGAGATAGACTATAGGGAATTTACTGGATATGTCACCTCTAAAGACATGATGAAATCCAAAAGCTACATGGCCCTCTGCAGACCCTGCCTAAAGAAATAATAGAAGTAAACATTTAGATTTAAATAAAAGAAAACCTTGCTTGAACTTAACATTATGCAGAATTTTAGCTTGAAAGAGGTGTATCTATTTTCTTTTGTTTATATGTTTTAAGTTTATTTGGATTTGCTGAAACTTAACATATATATCAGCAACATAATTCAGCCATAGAATATCAAAACACAACAATGATATAATATAGGAGTTCACCCCAACTCTTGGGCTACATCTCCTTTGAGCTTCGTCATCATGACTAGACTCTTTGGGATTAAGGTAATTAAATTCTTTTACAAGCTCCACACTTAACCAAAATGAATCCAAAAATGATTCGAAGGGCTGAGAATACCATTTTAAATCCCTTTAATGGCTATCCAATTCCTGTAAATAGCTTAAGGCTTCCATGGATACACATCCTTCTATCGATGCACTAAGCTTCTCTTAGCTTCTAAATGCCACAAACTCCCTCAGATTCCTGTTTCTATCATTGAAACCACTATTGTTGTATCCAATAATGATCAGACACCAAATACCAACTGATTAATTGCTTACATCAAGCACAACATCCCCAAAAATGGCTCTCCTCCACGGTTTGTCCAGGGCTGCCCACGACTTCACATCAACTTCTCAAGCTATAGAAGTACTCAAAATGATCTAAAACCACTTCAATTGGTTCCAAAATGACTGAAATAGTCAGGATAGATTTTCATCAGAAACAGCCTCTGGCTACTCTGGTGTCGCCTACACACACTGTTGGCACCCCTTGGCACTAGGGTCAAGGAAAACTTCTCTGTTGAGTTTTAAACCTCTAAAAGTATTTAATACTTGTTGAAACCTCTCTAAATGTATTCAGAATGAATTTTTCATTCAAGAATGACCACTGGTTCGCTGTAAATGTCCTCTAACTCCCTTGGCTAGGCCCTGCAGTGCTGTTGATCAAATCGGCAAAAATGGCCTCTAGAGCTTAAATGAAGCTTTTCAGCTTTCTAATGTTCTTAACAGGCTCTACAAACCATCTAAATATATTCATAAGGTATGAAATAGCTAAGAATGTCTGTTAATTTACCTTAAATAGAGAAACACAGTCCAATACACAGCCTTTCTCTTCAAGGCCCTGATGGCTCCTTCATTTTCTTTGTAGCTTAATCCTCTGAAGATGACCGTTGTTAGAATTCAAAATTGCTCCATTGATTCCAGAAGATCAAAGAGACCCAAAATAAAAATTAAAAATAAGAAAATCGCATCAAAAGGACTCTCCTAGCCAAAGTTATGGCTAACTGAAGTTTTGTCCAGTTACCCCTAGAAAAACTCCAATAAAACTGGCTAACTGCGAGTTAACTCCAATAAATCTGGCCACAACACTGAAAATGGCGAATTCCGCCAAACTGCCCGCCAAATGGACCACAATTTCTGGTGGGATTTCTGCATGTGACCGGTGACACCGTAACCATGGGAGTTTGTTAAACCAATATACTTTTGGGTCCCGGTTCTACGCGCGCGTCACATGGTTAGGGGTTGGCCCTTAGGGGCTGGCCCCTTTTCTGCCCAACCAAAACTTCATTAAGATTTGAATATAAAACGTGACCCATTGATGTTAAGATTCACCATGCAAGTGAGCTGGTCGAGCCTGTGGGATTGCAGTGGAGAGACCGGGGTTTAAATCCGCGGAGTTGCAAAAAGTTTTTCTGAACCAACCAACTGTAATATTCTATAGAATATTTTGGGGAATATTTTAAATAATATTCCATGGAATATTCCTCGAAATAATTTTTTTTACTTTTTTTCAATATTCAAAAATGAAGGTCATTGGGCGATTTTTAAGTCAGAATAAATTCTCCATACGGAGTGCATTTTTCGAACCGTTCATGGCGCCAGAATCAGGAATACGAGACCTATACGGTTTTTCAGGTTCCAACCTAATCTGAGCACTTTAAAATTTGAGCATTTTCCCTAGCTCAGTCTTGAGCTCCTGATCACACCTCCCAAATCAGACGCTTTTAGTCCCCAAAAGCTTACTGAAATGTTGAATTGAACTATAGTACAGAAAATGAGAGAATGAATATCCTCTCCTCTTCAACCCTTCAAACATTTGCTTTGCATGGAAAATGACTTTGAACCACAAATTGAAAGAAATTAACATATCCCTTCCTGAATGTGCTTGTCCTCCTGTCCACAACTGTCTTTCTTGCACTCACACAAAAAATTTCTGGTTAGAAAATTACATAATGAAATTAAACAATGGTACTTTGATCAACGATCTAAGGTGGCTCAAAACAAACAAGATATTACAGCATAGAATACATGCATACATCCAAAATTTACATATGTACAAAAGGAGTACATCTTACTGTGTCAGGAAGTCCATCCACTTCTCACCAAGCCACTTTCATGGTGACTTTTTCTGCTGCAACTTTTCCCCATGTGAAACTTCCCTTTCCACATCAATAATGGAAACAGTGGTTCCACCTTTGCCAATATTCTTCTCCTCTTGCTACATGTGTGGGACAACAAGTTGGATGTAAAGTCCAACAATGAGAAACAACATGTCCCTTATTTGGGAAAAAAGTGCAAATCTTATGCACCTTCTTTGAAGGTAGTATTTTCTTTATCTGTTTCCTGTGTGCTTTCTTCCTCATCCAGCATCTCAAAATATGATTGTTAAATTGACCACAATATGTACAAGAAATATTTCTTCCATTAAAGTATGTAAAATTTTCATGCCTTGCAGAAACGCAATCAAATTGATCATGAGAAGATGTATACCTCTTGTGTTGCTCTACAAGTTTATCCTTTTTGCCTCCATCAGGAGATGAACTAGTAGAGGCTCTAGTTTTTAATTGCAGACTAGCATCATCGTTCTTGTCTTGAAAACTGCCTAAAATTACATGCTTGCCACAAGCTGCATGTCTACCATCTTCTTGCTGCAATAATGGCTTAAAGCAATGGCAATCATCTTTCAAACAAATTTTACATATTTGCCTCATGGAACTTGGAACAAAGGTTCTCTTTGAATTAGCCTCACACGCCTTCATGGCTTTTGAGTCTTCACCATTAGATTGCACATAATCAAGTCCAAGATTCTTGGGTCGTTCCTCAACAAAAAGGGGTTCAATCATGCCTTACGCATGCTTTCCTAATCCTTTGCCTTCATAACCCATATTAATCATTAATTTGGATCCTACTCCCCTTGTATACTTTTTGAAAGATCCAACACATCTTTCTAAAGAGGAAACTGAAGACAAATTAGAATGGATTACCTCTTTCTCACGCATGTTCTTGGTCAAAGCCTTTTGGGCTTGATGAAATTGCAACTCAATATCATGCAACCTTTGAAGAATTTCTTCCTTCTCCTGCTTCATGCCCAACAATTTCTCACGAAGCTCCGTACTTTCTCTTCTATCCTCAAACAGGATCTGCACCATATCCTTCAATATAAGGAATTCACGCTTCATATCCTCATCGAAGAACCTTGTGAAGGATGAAACTTCACTTGTAGAAGTTGTCATTATGATGTCAATGAACAAATTAACTTCAACAATGTTCTTAAAGCTTTTCAAAACAAATGACAAAGCTTTTTCACCCAAATGTCTTTACAGCCATCACATATTCAAGCAGCCAACAACACACAAATCAAGTGAAAATCTTGTTCAAGCAACCAACAGCAAACCAACTCAAGTGAAAATCTTGGAGTGGTTTTGAGGTCCTTTGGGGTAAGTAAAATATCTTCTATTCCTTTTTGTCTTCTCCGAGACTTAGCTAATCAGTAGCTATCCCCAAACTTCAACAAACTCAAACAACTTGCCAATCTTCTACATTGCATTAAACACCTTTCAAGCTATACGATCAAGCTATTGTGATGTCAATCAAGAAAACCAAGTGCTATGATACCAACCTGATATGAAAATGGAAGGTACTTGAAAAAAGGGTGCAAGGTATCCATTCTCATTTATGTAAATGAGTGCGAAAATACTCCAAGTTTAAATCTGAAAATGTGAGAACTTCTTATTTCTAATACAGAGATAAATTGTAGGGGCATTTACTATATATGTCACCTCTAAAGAGAGAATGCAATCCATAGCTACGTTGCCCACTACAGACTCTAGCTAAAGAAATAATAGAAGTAAACACTCACATTTAATTAAAAAAAAACCTTGCTTGAACTTGACGTTATGCGGAATTTTAGCTTGAAAGAGGTGTATGTCTTTTCTTCTGTTTATGTGTTTTAAGTTTATTAATTTTGCTGAAACTTAACATATATATCAGCAACATAATTCAGCCATAGAATATCAAAACACAACAGCAATATAATATAGGAGTTCACCCCAACTCTTGGGCTACATCTCCTTTGAGCTTCGTCAACATGACTAGACTCTTTGGGAGTAAGGTAATTAAATTCTTTTACAAGCTCCACGCTAATCACAATGAATCCAAAAATGATTCCAAGGGCTGAGAATACCATTTTAAATCCCTTTTATGGATGTCCAATTCTTGCAAACAGATTAAGGCTTCCATGGATACACATCCTTCTATCGGTGCACCAAGCTTCTCTGAGCTGCTAAATGGCACAAGCTCCCTCATATTCCTGTTTCTATCACTAAAACCACTACTGATGTATCCAATAATGATCAGACACCAAATACCAATTGATTAATTGCTTACATCAAGCACAACATCCCCAAAAATAGCTCTCCTCCATGGTTTGCCCGGGGCTGCCCACAACTTCACATCAAGTTCTCGAGGTGTAGAAGTACTAAAAATGATTTAAAACCACTTCAATTGATTCCAAAATGATTGAAATAGTCAAGATAGATTTTTTTTCATCAGAAACGGCCTCCGGCTACTCTCGTTTCGCCTACACACACTATTGGCACCCCCTGGCACTAGGGTCAAGGAAAACATCTCTGCTGAATTTTCAACCTCTAAAATTCTTTAATACTTTTTGAAACCTCTCTAAATGGATTCAGAATGATTTTTTCAGACAAGAATGACCACTGGTTCACTACAAATATCCTCTATCTCCCTTGGCTAGGCCCTGCACTGCTGCTCATCAAATCAGTGAAAACGACCTCTAGAACTTAAATGAAGCCTTTTGGCTTTCTAATATTCTTAACAGGCTCTGCAAACCATCTAAACAGACTCATAAGGTATGAAATAGCTAACAATGCTTATTCATTTACCTTAAACAGAGAAACACAGTCCAATACACAACCTTCTCCTTCAAGGCCCTAATGGCTCGTTCATCTTCTTCGTAGCTTAATCCTTTGAAGATGACCTCAGTTAGACTACAGACCTGCTCCATTGAGTCCAGAAGGTCGAAGAGACCCCTAGAAAAACTCCACTAAAACTAGCTAACTGCCAGTTAGCTCCACTGAATCTAGCCATGACGCCGAAAATGGTACATTCCACCAAACTTCCCGCCAAATGGACCACAACTACTGGCTGGATTTCTGCATGTAACTAGTGGCACTGTAACCTTCGAAGTTTGTTTAACCACCAAGCTTTTGGGTCCTGGTTCCATGCGCATGGTCACATGGTTAGGGGCTAGCCCCTTTTCGCCCAACCGAAACTTCATTAAGATTTAAATATAAAATCGGACCCATTGATGTTAAGATTCACCATGCAAGTGGGCTCGTCAGGTTTGTGGGCTTGCAGCAGAGAGACCAGGGTTTGAATTCGCGGAGTTGCAAAAAGTTATGTTGAACCAATCAAATGGAATATTCCAGAGAATATTTTAGAGAATATTTTAGAGAATATTCTAGAGAATATTCTAGGGAATATTCTAGAGAATATTCTAAGGAATATTCTAGAGAATATTCCAAGGAAATTCCTCAAAATATTTATTTTTTTAATTTTTTTTCAAAATTCGAAAATGAAGGTCATTGGGCGATTTTTAAATCGGAATAACTTCTCCATATGGAGTCCATTTTTCGGACCATTCGCAGTGTCAGAATTGGGAAGATGAGACCTATCCAGACATTCAGGTTCCAACCCAATATGAGCACTTTCAAATTTGAGCATTTTCCCTAGCTCAGATTTGAGCTCCTGATCACACCCCACAAATGAGAGGCTTTTGGTCCACAAAAGTTTACTGAAATGCTGAACTGAACTGTAGTACAGACAATGAGAGAATGAAAATCCTCTTCTCTTCAACCCTTAAAACATTTTCTTTTCATGGAAAATGACTTTGAACCATGAATGGAAAGAAATTAACATTTCCCTTTCTGAATGTGCTTGTCCTCCTATCCAAAAATATCTTTCTTGCACTCACACAGAAATTTTCTGCCAAGAAAATTACAAAATGAAACTAAACAATGTTGCCTTGATCAACGATCTAAGGTGGCTCAAAACAAACAAGATATTATAGCATAGAATACATGCATACATCCAAAGTTTACATATGTACAAAAGGAGTACATCTTACAATGTCAAGAAGTCCATCCACTTCTCACCAAGCCACTTCCATGGCAACTTCTGCTGCTGCAACTTTTCCCCATGTGAAACTTCACTTTCCACATCAGTAATGGAATCCGTGGTTCCACCTTTGCCAATCTTTTTTTCCTCGTGTTGCATGTGTGTGGGACGATGAGTTGGATGTAAATTCCAACAATGAGAGACAACATGTCCCTTCTTTTGGCAAAAAGTGAAAATCTTATGCACCTTCTTTGAAGGTAGTCTTTTCTTTATCTATTTCCTTTGTGCTTTCTTTCTCATCCAACATCTTGAAACATGATGGTTAAATTGACCACAATATGTACAAGAAATCTTTCTTCCATTAAAGCATGTAAAATTTTCATGCCTTGCAAAAACACAATCAAATTGATCATGAGAAGATGTATACCTCTTGTGTTACTTTGCATGTTCATCCTTTTTGCCTCCATGAGGAGATGATTTAGTAGAGGCTCCAATTTTCAATTGCAGGCAAACACCATCGTTCTTGTCTTGAAAAAACTGCCTAAAATTGCATGCTTTCCATAAGCTGCATGTCTACCATCTTGTTGCTGCAACAAAGGCTTAAACCAATGGAAATTATATTGGAACAAATTTGACATATTTGCCTCATGGAACTTGGAACAAAATTTCTCTTTGAATTAGCCTCACACGCCTTCATGGCTCTTGAGTCTTTGCCATTAGATTGCACATAACCAAGTCCTAAATTCTTGGGTCATTCCTTAATAGAAAGGGGTTCAATGATGCCTTCTGCATGCTTTCCTAATCCTTTGCTTTCATAACACATATTAATCATTAACTTGGATCCTACTCCCCTTGTATGCTTTTCGAAAGATCCAACACATCTTTCTAAAGAGGAAATTGAAGATAAATCAAAATGGATTACTTCTTTCTCATGCATGTTCTTGGTCAAAGCCTCATGAGCTTGATGAAACTGAAACTCCATATCATGCAATCTTTGAATAATTTCTTCCTTCTTCTACTTCATGGCCAACAATTTCTCACGAAACTCTGTGCTTTCTCTTCTATCCCCAAACAGGATCTGCACCATATCCTTCAATATAAGGAATTCAAGCTTCATATCCTCATCGAAGGACCTTGTGAAGGATGAAACTTCACTTGTAGAAGTTGTTGTTATGATGTCAATGAACAAATTAACTTCAAAAATGTTCTTAAAGCTTTTCAAAACAAATAAAAAAGCTTTTTCACCCAAATGTCTTTACAGCCATCACATATTCAAGCAGCCAACAACACAGAAATCAAGTGAAAATCTTGTTCAAGCAACCAACAGCAAACCAACTCAAGTGAAAATATTGGAGTAGTTTTTAGGTCCTTTGGGGTAAGGAAAATATCTTCTATTCCTTTTTGTCTTCTCCGACACTTAGCTAATCAGTAGTTATCCCCAAACTTCAGCAAACTCAAACAACTTGCCAATCTTCTACACTGATTTAAACACCTTTCAAGTTATACAATCAAGCTATTGTGATGTCAATCAAGAAAAACAAGAGCTCTGATACCAATCTGATATGAAAATGGAAGGTACTTGAAAAAGGGTGCAAGGTATCCATTTTCATTTATGTAAATGAGTGTGAAAATACTCCAAGTTTAAATCTGAAAATGTGAGAACTTCTTATTTCTAATACAGAGATAGATTGTAGGGCCATTTACTGGATATGTCACCTCTAAAAAGAGGATGAGATCCAGAAGCTACCTGGCCCTCTATAGACTCTACCTAAAGAAATAATAGAAGTAAACACTCAGATTTAATTAAAAAATAGCCTTTCTTGAACTTGACGTTATGCGGAATTTTAGCTTGAAAGAGGTGTGTGTCTTTTCTTCTGTTTATGTGTTTTAAGTTTTTTTTTTTTTCTAAAACTTAACATATATATAAACAACATAATTCAGCCATATAATATCAAAACACAACAGCAATATAATATAGGAGTTCACCCCAACTCTTGGGCTACATCTCCTTTGAGCTTCATCAACATGACTAGACTCTTTGGGATTAAGGTAATCAAATTCTTTTACAAGCTCCACACTTAACCACAATGAATCAAAAAATGATTCAAAGGGCTGAGAATACCATTTTATATCCCTTTAATGGCTGTCTAATTCCTGCAAATAGCTTAAGGATTCCATGGATACACATCCTTCTGTCAGTGCAATAAGCTTCTCTGAGCTTCTAAATGGCACAAACTCCCTTAGATTCCTGTTTCTGTCACTGAAACCACTACTTCTGTATCCAATAATGATCAGACACCAAACACCAACTGATTAATTTCTTACATCAAGCACAACATCCTCAAAAATGGCTCTCCTCCATGGTTTACCCAAAGCTGCCCATGAGTTCACATCAACTTCTCATGTTGTATAAGTACTCAAAATGATATAGAACAACTTTAATTGGTTCCAAAATGACTGAAGTATTCAAGATAGAGTTTTTTTTCATCAGAAACGGCTTCGGACTGCTCCGGTTTCGCCTACACACATTGTTGGCACCCCTTGGCACTAGGGTCAAGGAAAACTTCTCTGCTGAGTTTTTAAACCTCTAAAGGTCTTTAATACTTGTTAAAACTTCTATAAATGGATTCGAAATGATTTTTTCAGTCAATAATGACCACTGATTTGTTGCAAATGTCCTCTAGCTCCCCTGGCTAGGCCTTGAACTGATACTGATCAAATCGACAAAAACGGCCTCTATAACTTAAATGAAGTTTTTCGGCTTTCTTATGTTCTTAAAAAGCTTTGAAAAATATCTAAATAGATTCATAAGGTACGAAATAGCTAAGAATTCATGTTCATTGACCTTAAATAGAAAAACACAGTCCAATACACAACCTTCTCCTTCAAGGCCCCAGTGGCTCCTTCATCTTCTTAGTAGCTTAATCCTCTGAAGATGACCTTTGTTAGACTTCAAACCTACTCCATTGGGTCCCAAAGGTTGAAGAGACACAAAATAAATAAATAAATCGCATCAAAAGGCCTCTCCTAGCCAAAGTTACGACTAACTGAAGTTTTGTCCAGTTACCCCTAGAAAAACTCCACTAAAACTGGATAACTGCTAGTTAACTCCACTAAATCTGGCCACGACGCCAAAAATGGCAGATTCCACCAAACTTCCTGCTAAATGGACCACAACGCCGGCGGGATTTTTTCATGTGACTGGTGGCACCGTAACCACCAGAGTTTGTCTAACCACCAAGCTTTTGGGTCCCGGTTCTGTGCGCGTGGTCACATGGTTAGGGGCTGGCCCCTTTTTTTCCCAACCGAAACTTCATTAAGATTTAAATATAAAATGTAACCCATTGATGTTAAGATTCACCATGCAGGTGGGCTGGTTGGGCCTGTGGGATTTCCGCGGAGTTGTAAAAAGTTTTGCCGAACCAATCAAATGGAATATTCTAGAGAATATTCCAAAGAATATTCTAGGGAATGTTTTAGAGAATATTCTAGTGAATATTTGAAGGAATATTCCTAAAAAAAATTTAATTTTTTTTTCAAAATTCAAAAATGAAGGTCATCGGGTGATTTTTAAATTGGAATAACTTCTCCATACATAGTCCATTTTTCGAACCATTCACGACACCAGAATCAGGAAGACGAGACCTATCCAGTCGTTTAGGTTCCAACCCAATCTGAGCACTTTCAAATTTGAGCATTTTCCCTAGCTCAAACTTGAGCTCCTGAACATGCTTGAAGGATGATGTTTCTTCTCATGCATAAATTTGTTGGAAAAGAGCAAAGACACATAAAAGGGGAATTTTCTCTTCAGAGAAATTTTCACCATAAGTTCGAACTTCTCACTTACCTGGCAGTAGTGTTGAACTATGACTAGAGGGGTCAGTTCAACAATTTGGGTGAGATGGCATCAAATGGTCTTAAATATCATGGTAGGTTGGAAGGTTCTTCCAACTATGTCATATGGAAGACCAAAATCTTAGATGTTTTGGAAGAGTATGATCTCGAAGCCTACATGTAGTATACTTAGGGGGGATAGTATGGGGTGCAGAGGGAGGTACCCAAGGGGATAATGTAATAATGGGATGGACCATAGTTAATAAATAAAGTGGTTAACCCGTATCATGTAAGGGACCAGAAGTAGTAATGTGATAAGCCCATGTATTAGATATATGGTATTGAGAGAACCATGGTATTGTATGTATGAATCCTATATAGAGGCTAGAGACTCCCCATTGAGAGATGTCAAGGATTATTATATTGGAAAGTATATGGCTTGTGTAGTGTTCTCCTTCCTTAAGGAGTGATGGTATGGTGTTACCCTACCTCAAGGGTTTGATCAATAAAGAAGCATTTCTATCTATTTATCTCTCGATATTTTTAACTATATTTCCATTGTCATATATTTGTAGGCCAGATCTATTACAAGTGGTATCAAGGAAGGAGAACACTCCACAAGGCATATGCTTGCCAATACAATAATGTTTGACATCTCTCAATGAGGAGTCTCTAGCCTCTATATAGGATTCATATATACAATACCATTGGTCATTACCATGGTTCTCTCAATACCATATATCTAATACCTTGGGCTTATCACATTACTACTTTTGGTCCCTTACATGATACGGGTTAACCACTTTATTTATTAACTATGGCCCATCCCATTATTACATTATTCCCTTGGGTACCTCCCTCTGTACCCCATACTATCCCCCAAGGTATACTAAACTATGTCAAGAGTGTTGTGGATTTTCCTGCTAACAATGATCAAAAAAAGAAGTAGAAGGCTGAAAAGGGGAAGGCAAAGAAGTTTGAGATAATGTGCGAAGGCAAAGAGGTTCAAGATCATGTGGTCTCACAATTAAAGGGAAAATATACAACCCGGGAGATGTGGGAAGCTTTGTCTTGATTGTATGAAGTCTATTGCAAACAACAGAAGATGTACCTAGAACAAAATTTGCAGCGAACGTTGATGCAAAAGGGAGAAGGAGTTAACTCATATCTTCTACGTCTTCAGGACACCAGAGACCAGCCTGTTGCAGTGGGGTCTACTCGTTAATCTACCAAAACGGTAAGGATGACCTTGAATGGATTCTTGGATGAATGGAAAGTCTTCGTCTATTGTATATTGGCTAAGGAAAGACTACCTTCATGGTAAGAGATGTGGGCAGCTCTTCAACAGGAAGAATTAAGGACGGATCTAGTTAATGTCAACCTCAATGGAAATAGTGGGAGTGGCATGAATACCAAGGAGGAGGAGGAGAACACATCTCTAGCATCAAAGGGACAACAAAAGTAGAAGTGGAAGAAGGATACTTCAAAGGTGAAATGTTTCATATGTGGTGAGATGGGCCAATTTGCATCCCACTGTCCTTTGAAGCAAAAGGATAAGGATGAGAAACATGATCCTAAGGCTTATACAACAAAGATTGACGAAGATAAGTTTTCCATGAGTGCTCGTGCATCGCTAGGAGGGAAATGGCATGAAATTGAGCTGCAGTCGAGAGGGCTACGTGTTGGAAGGATCCATGAGGAAGTCCACCTCTTAGTTCAATTCATTGCTATGGGAGCCCTGCCGGAAATATTGAGAGGGGGGTTGAATCAATATTCCTTTTCAATTGTTATTTTTACCAGTTAAATCATTTATATTGAGAACACAAAAATGAACAATAGGAGTAAATTATTTTATTAATATAATCTTTACAATAAAACAAGTACAATATATATAAGGTTCCAATCTATTGCCAAGCACCAACTTGGACTTTTTGCGAGGCTTCAACCTCTAGGGCACCAACATTGGATTTAGAAGCACCAACACCAACGACACCAATCCTCCCAATTCTGAGGCACCAACCCCAAGGGATCCAACCCTATCTTGTCAAGGCATGTTTGATAGTAATTCTCTGCTCCCAAAATCTTCTTTACTAAATTCTATCAATTTACAACTTCAGTGTAGTCTCCATGTTACAACATCAATGACAACCTGTCTTCATATGAAGGAGTCTTCACAACTCTTCATACTATCCACATAGAGTCTGCAAAGTTACCTCATGATGATATCAAATAGCCATCATGATCTCCAATAACGTCTTCACACCACTTCAGTGTGTATACAATGAACTGCACTAAGCTCTGCACAAAAACCAACTCTCTACTTCAAGCCTCTGTTCTCACTTTCACAGTAAATTATTCAGGCATGACTGCTTCTCACTGTTCTTATTGTCGCGATATCTTACTTCCTAGAAAAAAATTGACATGCGCTTCAATGCTAGTGCTGGCTACTGCTCCCTTGAAGCGATGTCAGATGAAACTTTATTTTTTCCTTCACAAAATTGTTCTGCAGGTTGTGTATGTACCTGATTAATTTATCATTGGTCTGAGCCTTTCAAAGGTTAACTCGATCAAAAAAGTTTCTCATCCTTTGGCTTCCTCCTGTCCTGTTGGACCTACCACTTGCTCTCTTTCTTCTAGTGTGCCCATTGTGAACTTTCCTTGTTCTTTGTTATAGATGCCTGATACGCTGGACCTTTGGCTTCCTTTCTCTCTCACTTGATCTTCGGCTTCCTTTATGCTCACTTGACCTTTTGGATTCCTTCTTCAATCGCTTGATATTCAGCTTCCTCTGTGCTCACTCAACCTTCTTCACTCGCTTGATCTTCAGCTTCCCGATCTTCAACTTCCTATGTCTCTTCAAGTTCAACAATACTCAAAAGACACATTCATTTCGAAGAGAGGCCGAATTACAATAGTGTTGCATATTAAAATTATATCAAAGAGTTCCTTTTTAATATTCATACAATAGAGTCATTATTTACGGAGGATTTCATAAGAGAGGATATACCCACAAGGAGGTCCCACATGCCACATCACTACCTCAATTCCCAATCGCAACTTTTGGAAACTCCTGCAATCACAACCCTTTGGCTTCATGATATAACATTGTAGATGCCCCTATTTCAGACGGATGCGACATTCCAATAAGCATCTTTTGATAACTCAATCAGTTCGACAACTTGTATCACAATCGGTAGTCTGGCGGTGTCAACCCTTTTGAACTTTGTGGTTCAATGGATACGATATTTAGTTAAGCCATGCAATAATGGTGTAGCAGGTTCGCAATGCTATCGCAATCGCAGTTTTTCAAGTGGCATTCCTTTGTGATACATAACTTCCAATACAGATGCGATATATTATTAAATCATGTTATAATGGTGTAGTGGGTCCACAATACTATTATCTTATCTTTAATCTGATGGTTGTTTATCCACCCGATCAACAAACCCAATTATCAATCCTCCACCGTTTGATCAAGGTGTGCTGGATCCAATGGTTTATAGTGATATCAGCCAGGGAACTTGCGCGACGCTTAACTACCTTTATGGAGCCGATAAGGATTATAAATCCTTGATCTATAAAATTTCGAGTCTGTTCTTGAGATTAACGTCTGATCATTTTGTGACCCGATATCCATTGGATATACGAGATCATCAAATCTACGGCCTGCGGGTCTTTAACTAGCACACGGGTTAACAATAGGCTTAACCCCCGCTGTTGACTATGATGTAAGTGTTGAAAATGAGATTGACAGCTACGATTTAGTGCAGGACTTCAGCCATGATCAAAACAGACATACACTCCTACCCCCACTATTCCGATAAATGTGCTCTTTATTTTCTTCTTTACTTGCTCCAATGACTACGTACACTCCTACACGTGCTCTTTTGATAGATTTCTTCTTGTGGCTTATCCTCTTGTGACCTATGATAACTCTGTTTATGCTCCTCCACTGATGTGTTCCTCTTTGCTTCTTCCGATATTTCATGCGATGTCTTTGATATGGCTCTTAATCTTGTCACATGCAATAGATCTTCTTTGTCTTGTCATGTCGCTCCTATGGCTGCTCTTCACTCCTATGACTTCTGATACATTGCTCCGATAGCTCTGTTTATGCTACTCCACGTTTTTCTTCCTATACTTCCAATATGGCTCCTCCAATGTTTTCTTCTTTACTCCTCTGATATCGTTGTTGCTCTTTGTTCTTCAGATAGCACTTACCCTTGGGCATATGTGATAATCTGCTTCCTTGATGGTTTCTAATGAACTCTTCCTCTTATTCTTTGACTGCTCTTGTTCTTGACTTCCAATGGCTTCCAATGCCTTTCTAAAGACTTCCCTGATGGCTTTTCTCCTTGGCTTCTTTCTCCTATTTCTTCACGGATCTGCTCTGCTTCTGCTTTGCTTGATATCATCACTTAGTATCCTATAATATTTCCATATTGACATCAATGACAATCTAGATCAATAATCTCCCCCTTTCTCATTGATGGCAATATTCTTCTTCTCCCCCCCTTTGACATCAATGGCAAAGGAGTGCTCAGGGACTCCCCCTGTCGAACTGCTTCCCCTATCGAACTTTTTTTATTCTTTATGAGTAGTAGATATTCATGGGTATGTTACTCCCCCTATCATAGTGCTCTTCTTTTTACTCAAGATAGAAGGATTGATGCCTTGTCATCAACTTGAACATTATACCTTCTTCATGTCTAAAAAAAACTACTTTATCATGGCTTCAACAATGCTTAAGTATGCTCCACTTCAATGCTTCCAAACAGATTGCAAATAGCCACACACCAAATGATCAAGTCCAAGTGTTTATGCTTCAATCCATATTTTGTTGTCCCCACAGTCAGAATTAAGAGGCCTTCATAGTCTGAATCAAGAGAAAATTCCACTGAAATTGTCTTTCTTGCTATCTTTCTTCAGATCATGATTCTTTTGTATCTTTTTGCTTCTCCTTAAGTTACTGAGATATATTCGACTACAAAACATTCTCCTTTCTATAGTCCTTTTTGATGAGCCATGTTTTACTTGTGTTCTTGTAAAGTCTCTGCAAGTTATCTCCACTAGAAAATTTTGATATCCCATCTGTGACTGTCTTTTAAATTCTTTTCACTGATTGACATCTTTTTGTAATGCTTCAATTTTGTTAGATACTGCCAACTGCTCTTGCTTCGAGCTTCATTCCCATATGCATATGTTTGTTGGAAAGGGACACATCCTCAAAATACTGTGTAGCTATGCTTTACTCAACTTCTGTAATACCAGCAACATAGTTATTAGCCCTATTTCTCTAGCATTGGATGGCCTTCTCTACTGCTCCAATTTTTGCTTAGTTTTCAAGTGGAAAACATCTTCAAAAGCAGTCCAAAGAATGGTTAGAAGATCATGTTCTTTAATGTAGTGCTCCTGAGAAATGATCTTTATTAAACAATGATTGTTAATATAGCTCATCGAGGATTACATAAGGCCCATTCATAGATGGCTTCTGCAATAATGATTAATCATCATAACCTCCCCCTAACTGTATGCATGATCTTCCTTTTGGTAGAGTCTCCCCACCAAATGCTTAGATTGTCAAAGATCGGGTCAAAAATATGTGTTGTTGGCTAGAGAGTTCAGGGGCTTTCAAATTTTATTTTCTTCCTTCTCCATACTTGTGTAACTTTCTTTTTTGGCATGGCTCTAGCTTGAGAAGGTGCCCAAATCAAGTTACAATTACATGCCATATGACCAATATTATGACACTTGAAGCATTCTATGTTGTTCATGAATAAGAATTCATGACTTCTTCTTGTGGAATTGCTTCTCAAAGATTGAAGGGGATAACTATAAGCCCTACAATCATTTTCCATGTGTCCAAAGTTTGTACAAGAATAACAATCACCAAGAAATAAGATTTGGTACCTGCGAGATGGAGATTTCCTTAATGTACTTTTGAAGCCTTTCTGCCTTGAGATCCTTTGGTGATAATTATTGATTCTCGCATCCTTAACATCATCTACATTTCTTCTTGGAGTAGTATTTCTTCCATTGTTGCCTTGACTCTTCTCCTTCCCTTTCCTTGAACTAGGAGCATCAACATTTCTTTCTAGCTTCCTCACATCCTTTTTGTTTGGAGAATTATCATTCTTGTTTGAGGATTCACCTTCATAGCCAATATTTGATTTATCAAATGGGAATATTTGATGGCTAAGCATGTCATCCAAGGATTGAGAGCTCTTCAAGATTTTGTCCATCCCTTCAACCTTTTTCCTGAGGGAGACAATCTCTTCTTCCAATCTTTCACAATCATCATTCTTCTTAGCAAGTTGTTTCTTAGTTTCTTCCTTGATATGAGTAGCTTCATTTGCTTCTATTTTAATGGAGATGATATCTGACTTCATTTTGAATATTTCTTCATTTTATTTTGCTAGACTACTCTCCATTTCTTCCTTGATTCTTGTAGCTTTACATGTTTCAGCCTTGAGAAGGTTGATGTTAGATTTTAATTTGAAGATGTCTCCATCCTTTGCTTTTGGTTGACATATCATAGTGTTTCTCTCCTTTTTTGCTTGATCAACCTGTCCTTCTATGATTTCCAATGCTTCCATTGTCTTCTCAGCTCCTTGTGCTAACTTTCTTGCTTCTTGTAGTTCAGATTTAAGAGAGGAGACCTCTACCTTGTATTGACCAATCTCTTCTTCGAGTTTGTTCAACCTCTTGTGCCTTTGTTCAAGTTGACTTGACAAGGTATCTTCCTGTTTCTTTGCTTTATTCAATTGATATGTCATGGATATGACTTCTTCATGATCCTTTCTTTTGCTTTGATGAAATTCCTTCTTAATCTTGGCAAGCTCTTCATCCCTTTCTTGTACTTGAAGCTTGACAAGGTCAAGTTTCTTCCTTGTTTGGTCTTCGTCACTAGCTAGTGCTTTCTTCTTAAGTTCCTCATTTTCCTTTTTCAAATTGATAATCTCTTCCATGGCAGCCATAAGTTTAGCGACGAGATCTTCTACAAAATCTTTTTCATTCTCTTCATCTTCTAGGTCTTCTTTAGCCTTGATGTCATCATTCTCATTTTTAGCTTCTATGATGGGTTCTGGATTTCCTTCTTGGTTTCCATCATCTTCTTGACTGGTGGTCATGGTCAATCTCCTTTTGAGTGAAGGTCATGAAGTTTGTCCCATATACCCTTTGTTGACGAACATTTTCCTAATTTGTTCTTTATAGAATCAGGTAGCTCATTCAAGATTTCCTTCATTGCTTTTGCATTGTACTCCTTGGATTCTCCATCCAATATGCTATCAACAATCACTGATTTCCAGATTTCAATGCTTTGAGTCTTTATGAAATTCCTCGTTCTTGCTTCCCATTTATTAAAGTTTCCATTGAACCATGGAGCCTGCTCAAATTGATTGTCTTCTATTTTAGTGTGAGAGGGAGACACCTCTTTAAGAGGATTGGAGACTTTCTTCCTTGGCTTCGCCATTTGTGTTCTAAAGATAAACCTTCAAGCTGTTAGGCTTTGAGTGAAGGTACTGGATCTGATACCAATTGTTGGAAATACTAAGGGGGGGGGTGAATCAATATTCCTTTTCAATTGTTATTTTTACCAATTAAATCATTTATATTTAGAACAAAAAATGAACAATAAGGATAAATGATTTTATTAATACAATCTTTACAATAAAACAAGTACAATATATATAAGGCTTCAATCAATTGCCAAGCACCAACTTGGACTTTTTGTGAGGCTCCAACCTCCAGGGCACCAACCCTGTCTTGTCAAGGCACCAACCTTGGATTTAGGAGCACCAAATCCAAGGACACCAATCCTTCCAATTCTGAGGTACCAACCCCAAGGGCCCCAACCCTATCTTGTCAAGGCATGTTTGATAGTAATTCTTTGCTCCCAAAATCTTCTTTACTGAATTTTGTCAATTTACAACTTCACTGTAGTCTCCATGCTACAACATCAATGACAACCTATCTTCATATGAAGGATTCTTCACAACTCTTCATACTGTCCACACAAAGTCTTCAAAGTTACCTCATGATGATATCAAATATCCATCATGATCTCCAATAATGTCTCCACACAACTTCAGTGTGTCTACAATGAACTGCACTAAGCTCTACACAAAGACCAACTCTCTGTTTCAAGCCTTTGTTCTCACTGTGACGGTAAATGCTTTCGGCATGACTACTTCTCACTATTCTTCTTGTCACGATCTCTTACTTCCCAGAAACAAATTCACATACACTTCAATGCTCATGCTGGCTATTGCTCCCTTCAAGCGATGTCAGATGAAACTTTATTTTTCCCTTCACAGAGTTGTTCTTCAAGTTGCGTTATGTACCTGATTAATTTATCACTGGTCTGAGCCTCTCAAAGGTTAACTCGATCAACAGAGTTGCTTGTCCTTCAAATTCCTCCTATCCTGTTGGCCCTACCACTTGCTCTCTTTCTTCCAGTTTGCCCATTTTGAACTTTCCTTGTTCTCTGTTATAGATGCCTGATACTCCTAACCTTTGGCTTCCTTTTTTGATCACTTGATATTTGGCTTCCTCTACGCTCGCTCGACCTTTTGGCTTCCTTCTTTGATCTCTTGATCTTCGGCTTCCTCTATGCTCACTCGACCTTCATTGCTCGCTTGATCTTTAGCTTCCCCTGTCTCTTGGAGTTCACCAATAATCAAAAGACACATTCATTTGGAAGAGAGGTCGAATTACAATAGTGTTGCATATTAAAATTATATCAGAGAGGCCCTTTTCCATATTCATACAATATACTCATTATTTACGGAGGATTTCATAGGAGAGGCTATACCCATAGGGAGGTCCCACGTGCAACATCACTACCTCAATTTGCAATCACAACTTTCAAAAACTCCCGTAATCGCAACCCTTTGGCTTCACGATATAACATTGTCGATGCCCCTATTTCTGATAGATGTGATATTCCAATACGCTTCTTTTGATAACTAAATCAGGTCCACAACTTATATTGCAATCGGTAGTCGGGTTCACAAGACTTATGGCAATCAGCAGTCCGATGGTGTCACTCCTTTTGAACTTTGTGATTCAACGAATGCGATATTTAGTTAAGCCATGCTATAATGGTATAGTGGTTCCACAATGCTATTGTAATTGTAGTTTTCAAGTGGCATTCCTTCGTGATACATAACTTCCAATGCAGATGCGATATACTATTAAATCATGTTATAATGGTGTTGCGGGTCCACAATAATATTGCATCGTTGATCTCATCTTTAATTTGATAGTTGTTGATCCACCCGATTAACAAACCCAATTGCCAATCCTCCACCATTTGATGAAGGTGCACTAGATCCAATGGTTCATAACGATATCGGTCGAGGAACTCGTGCGATGTTTAACCGCCTTTACATAGTCGATAAGGATTATAAATCCTTGATCTTTAAAAGTTCGGGTTCATTCTTGAGATTAATGTTCAATCATTTTGTGACTTGATATCCATTGGATATACGAGATCATCAAATCTACGACCAGCAAGTCTTCAACTAGCACACGGGTTAGCAACAGGCTTAAACCCCATCGTTGACTGTGACATAAGCATTGAAAATGAGATCGACGGCTAGGATTTACTGCGGGCCTTTAACCACGATCAAAACAGACGTACACTCCTAGCCCCGCACTTCTGATAGCTGTGCTCTTTGTTTTCTTCTTTACTTGCTCCGATGACTATGTACACTCATATCCCCACTCTTCCGATAGCTTTCCTCTTGTGGCTTATCTTCCTGTGGCCTCTGATAACTTTGTTTATGCTCCTCCGCCGATGTGTTCCTCTTTGCTTCTTTTGGTATTTCATGCGATATCTATGATATGGCTCTTACTCTTGGCACATGCGATAGATCTGCTTTGTCTTGGCTTGTCACTCCTATGGCTTCTCTTCACTCCTATGACTTCTAATACATTTATCTGATAGCTCTATTTATGATCCTCTACTTTTTTCTTCCTATACTTCCAATATGGCTCCTCCAATGTTTTCTTCTTTACTCCTCTGACATCGTTGTTGCTCTTTGTTCTTTCATTAGAACTTACCCTTGGGCATATGGGATAACCTGCTTCCTTGATGGCTTTTGATGAAATCTTCCTCTTATTCTTTGACTTCTCTTGTTCTTGACTTCCAATGGCTTACAATGTCTTTCCAATCACTTCCCTGATGGCTTTGCTCCTTGGCTTTTTGCTCCCGTTTCTTCACAGATCTGCCCTGCTTCTCCTTGGATTCATATCATCATTTTGTATCCTATAATATTCCCATATTGACATCAATGGCAATCTAGATCAACAAGCCCAAGATTCAATAGTAGCAACATGGACTTAGTGTCACATGTTGCAGTGGATTGTTTGGAGAGACAGATGCAGTAGCCTTAGACCAGAGACTAATCAGCAGAGAGCAATGTTGGCAGCAGTGTAGGTGGCACAATGCAGAAGTCAACAGCAACGTAGAAGAAAATGGTCAGAGACTAGTAGTAATAAGATTTCAACATTTATGGTATTATGCTAAACATGGTTAGCTCATAAATTTTGGATGCTTTTATGTTGTTGAACAACATCAATTGGAAAATGATGCAGTACAGAGCTAGTAGTGGTATTGTTAGTAGTATATGTAGACGGAGTTGTAGTACAGATGCAACAGTGTTAGTGGCAGTGTCATGAGCAGCAATAGCACAATGTTGGTGGCAAGAATAGTGCAGGAAGGAGATGCTTTAGAGACAGAGCATCATGTAGTTGGACATTGTTGCTAGAGCACTTTCCTCGCTAAGAGGGAGTGTTAGTTTTTGGTAGCATTAGATGTGATCTAGCCATGAAAATTGGTGGAGAGGCTAAGGCACATAATTTATAAAGAACCCAGAAACTATTTGGCTAAATTGCAACTGTATTGTATTTTATTAAAATAATTAATATTTTTAATGGGGTTCCTAAGTCTAAACTTATGTAAATTAAAGTATTACTCGGTATTAATTGTTGAATTTCCACGACCTTGGGTCTAGATTAGAGTCTTAAAATCATTGACACTACTAAACAAATAATATGAACCCTAAACTACTTTACACAGCAAAAATATAAAACAATAAATCACATATGCACAGAACATAAACAACTTATTAATTTTTCAACCCAAATTTGTTATATTAAAAACATACAATACAACACTCTAGGGCTCTCGTACCAGGGATAATGGCCCTCATAAATCCACTAGTATAAGACCAAATACTATAACCATATGGTTGTAGCATCTAACAGCTCCTCTCGGTCGTACAATGTACCTATCGGGTCCTTCGGCTCCCGATCTGCAGCTCCTACCTCTATCAATTCTCCAAGTCCATCTAGCCACTGAATCTTGACTATCCAATCTGCTCCCTAGTTGTGCCTTCAGCCATCAAGGCCACAACACATCGAGACTCCTATCGAGTTGTTCATAACTCCACTTTTGAACAACTCTCAATCTTCCCACTGCTACTCCTCACCTACTCTTGGACTTCAACCCACTATGGTATTCTTCTACTACAACGATGAAGACCAACATAGAGCATGGAGGTCTACCACCTATCACTGCAAGATCTCCATCTCCTACAATGAACTTGAGCTAGGAGGACTTCCCTTCATCTGCTGCAGAAGTCCTTCTCCACACACATGCCTCGAGCTACACAATCCTGCTCCCAGTTGATTAGACCCTTGATATTATCAACAACTGCCAGGCTAGTAGTCACCTTTCTCCATCAAGGTATTGCACTCCAGCTTCAACATGGACACTAACATGTTGTCCTCCGATTGACCATAAGTGTCCAATCTCCTCCAGACTTTGTCTTCGCTTACGCTACCCTCTAACAGTCCTCGAGAGACCAAGTTCATGCTGTAGCATCTACTCCTAGTTAGGGCATCCCCACACCTAGGACACCCTTACGCATGGCTACCCACAGACTCTGCCAATCTACCATGTGTCCTCACCTAGGACACCATCAATCCATCGTACATGAGTTGATCTGCAACATACCTTGTTTCCGTCCTCTTGCCTCTTGATGTAATGTGACTTTTCTCACCTTGGCTGCTTGTTAGGCCTCCCAATAGTTCACGTAGGATCCACCAAACAAATTGTAAGGGTATCTACAATCAAAACAACAAATAGATCCTTGCAAGATTCAACCCTTGACCCAATACACCTCTAAGCATATTTTTGTTCACCACGTTGCTCTATCTCTGTGGGATTGTCACTAGGGCAATGGATCAACAAATCTTCCCCCTCTCCTTAACTCCCACAGCTTCCTTTAACTAATCCAATGTTGGTAAATACATTGACCCAACAAACATCAAATGTTGTGCCAAAAGGCATACATAAATTCACTTTTTTAGGGCTCTTTGTTTCCTACATTGTTGGATTGGTTAGGGAACTGTAACAAAAGACCTGATAGCTTTCAAAATGTGGCTAGAATAGTCTTTAACAACTACAGATTCCTTTCCAAGAGGGGAGGAAGGCCTTGGCTGCAATGTTGGGTTGTTCCAACCCCATTCCACCCTTCAGACTCCTCTTATCCACTGCGTCTTGCAACAAAAAGTTGTCCCTTGGTAGCGATAGCGATTCTAAGGGCAATCAAAAACCTAGTTTAAAAACAAAAATCAAGATTTCACCCAAAAATATCAATGTGTCCTGATTAGAAAGCATAAAAAATTCTAATAAGTATAAAACTACAATAGCTATATTAAATAAACTCTATTATAGTATAATATATAAAAACTCCTTTGTAGGCAAATCTAAATATTAATTTATTATATTTGATTTGATTTGATTTATATTTTCCATCTCAATAATCTCTTTGGAAAATTTCAGTTAGTAAACATGTAAAAATATAAATTAAATATAACTAAAAATTACATGTTTAAATTCAGTAAAATATATAAACAATAAAGTCTAATAAAATAATTTGAACTCATAAATCATAACAATAATAATCCAAATATTAATTATTCCCAAAAAACATATTTCTCATAACAATAAATTTTTATACATTTTAATTAATATTTAATATTTAATATTTAATATTAAATATTTGAATATTGAATATTTATTAGTTTATAATTTTGATAGACTTTGGTCTTTTAAACCTTAGTTAATATAATTATGTTCTAATTTATTTGGTAAAAAAAAATTAGGATTTTTAAGTTCATTTTATTGTGATAGATTTGTTAGAATCACAAGTTTAGGTTATGAACTCTCCACAATCCAAATACTTTATAGATCATTTATGGTGTTGAATCCACCCAAGTGCTTTAGGGATCTTTCATAGTGTTGAATTCATATATGTAATAAAAAAATAGTTTAAAAACACAAATTAAAATTTGACCCAAAAAAATCATCCAATCCTAATTAAAAACTACAAAAAATCTAATAATTTTAAAAAGCTTATAACTATATATAAACGGAGTTGTCTTTAGTGCGACTTTTTGGATTTTCGGGGACAATTGGATTGTGCAGAAATTACCCATCAAACTTGCAATTTCTATAAATTTTTACCAAAAGAAAAAACTCCTATATAAATAAACTCCCTCTTAATACCATAAATAAAAATACAAAAATCTAATATATTAATTTATTATATTTAATTTAATTTCTATTTTCATCATTTTTATATCAATAAATTTTTTTTAGTATATTATTTATTCCCAAAAGAATTATTTCAGGTATAAAAAATTATACATTTTAAATTCTCATATCCTTACAATCACCACTCTTAAAATAATTTTAAATTCCCACATCTTTACGATCACCACTCTTAAACAATAAAAAACTTATATTCATAATATATGGAACATCACTTTGAAAAAACCAAACCTCAGTGAACCCCATGGTGAACCCCATACTCGATATCCACGATCAGTTACCATAAAGAAGAATCCACGAGTCTCCAAAAAAATCTTTTGGAAGGGTCCCTTCTTAATCCGGGCTCGTTCAGTTAGTTTTAATACCATTTCCATCATTTAATCGAACTATTTAATACAAGAAGAATCCACGAGTCTCCAAAAATATCTTTTGGGAGGGTCCCTTCTTAATCCGGGCTCCTTCAGTTAGTTTTGATACCGTTTCCATCATTTAATGGAACTATTTAATAGAATTTCCATTTTTAATGGAACTATTTAAACAGATCATGGGTGGATATTGGTGATTAATGCTCGATCAAGTCCTCGGAAGTATTTATTAGATTAGGATCGTCATGGAATTCGATCGATCCCTTAAAACTCAGTTCACATAAATATGCCGTGGTTTATCTGGTATAGGTTTCCTAAGATTTTTTGGTTTGGATTTTCTTGGAGTTTGAACAACAGAAATCGAGATTTAACCACAAAAGTTTGACCCGATTCTAACGAAAACTCCTTTAAAAAAAAGTCTCACATATTTTTTATACCATTACAACGAAAACCCTAAAAAAAATTCCATTTGTATATATAAATAAACCACCTTATAATACTAACTCCGAATTCCCTTATAATACAGTGAATAGAAACTCCTCTGTGCGCAGATCTAAGATTGTTCTTATTTTTCTTTGGCATTTTTTCTTGTTTTCCTGTCTATCCCATATAGGCAAAGTATCTTCCATATCCATTCTGTATTTTTTCCAGTCACCTACGTGGTGTTGTACCATAGTTTAATGCCGCTGGATCAAAATCTGCTCGCTTCTCTATATGGAGTCAAGAAGACTTTCATTCAAATTCGAGGGCTGCTATGGCTTCCCCATTGGATTTACGTCGACTTTCATTCACCTGCAGGTATTTGCACTTATTATTATCAGATCCATCCTTTGCTATTCACTATGACCGCCACCGCCTCACCGATCGTACTTTAGTTGTTGCTTCAACAAACCTTGAGCAAGAAATGCAGAACACGTTTTTAAAGTCCGTTATTTGGCAGCAAGGAACGGATGACCTGTTTCCGTGGCGAAGCACGCTGTTCGACCATTTGCCCAGATCCCGCTGGTGGTTATCTAGTTACGGCGACGGGTTCGTGTGTTTCAAAGGGCTCTTCACGACTTTGTGCAGAGAGAGGCATAAGTTATTGGTTTTTAACCCTCTCTTTCCCCATGAGTGGAAGATTTTGACCCTTCCTCCCCCATCTCACGGGAGGAACTTGTATACAGCGGTCGCCTTCAACAGAAAAAATGGCGTTTGCAAGCTCATCATCTGGTACAGCCTCTTAGAGAATCACATAGTTATCAAAGACGGGGATAATAACTTAAAAGAATGTAAAAGTGTAATGACTTTCGTTTATAACTTCAAAGAAGTTAAATGGAAAACAATAACAGAGTGCAGCAATGGAAGTAGTAAACATTTCTTTCTTCTCTTGAAAATATAATTTCAACTGTGCAACAGTTGACTTGTCCAGCAGCATGAAGACAATGACCGTGCGCATGTATTCCTACCAAAACAGCTCGAGAAAATTACCAAGGATCCGGAGCCTTCCTGCTTCATATATCCATATATCCTGCATTTTCCAAAATATCGCATCGTATCGCATTATATATAAAAGCCTCGCCCCTCGGTTTCCCGACAATGAAACAGCCACCAAATCTCAACCCTCCATCAACCCCGCCCATCTAACAGCTCTGATCATTTCGGCGATCGTCCATTTAGGCGATCGCATATGTATAAACCCCATGTCCCCGCCGATAGCGAAACGCCGAGTTAATCGCGGCCGTCCATTCGGGCCATCACATCAACGGTTCACTTTGTGTCGCGGCCGCATAGTAGCTCTGACTCGCGGAGCCGAAAAGTTATAAAGTGCAGCATATAAAAGTTTCGGGTCCGATAGGAACCCTTTGTACAGCGAAGTGGGAAAGCTCCGAAATTCCGAAGCCGAAGTGTTATAGAGTGGAGTTTAATGGGTTTCGGGTCCGAAGGGGTTGGTATTGTACACTCCAGATCCGGAGCCGAAAAGCTATAAGAAACAGTTTTGAAAGCACATCGGGTCCGCAGGCTTCATCGCTCATGAGAGGTATTTCAGTTTGGGACCGCTGATCCACCGATCGTCGATTTAGCGCCATCCGTTGGATCTGCCTTCGCGCGATCCAACGGCCCGAATTTAATCTATGCTACAGTACCGCGCCCGCCCATGTTTTTTCACGAATTTTGGGCGCATTTTCTGTGTATAATGAAATGAAAAGAAACAGAAGGACATAGGCGATTGCGACCCGATAGAGGAGTTGTGCATGCATTAACTGTTGATGTTTAAAAATGTGGCAAAGCGGGCAAAATTTCTCAATGGCGCGGAGCTGGTTAAAGCAAGCATGCAGTAGTACAACAGTAGGCGACTGCATTCAATTCACAAGTATGGCCGAGAAGGATGTAGGACACCGCCGAACAGTTCAGAGCATTCAATGGTCATGGGTTTCACCCATATTTCACGCCACCTACTCAAAGAAGGATAGCCTCGAGCAATTCAAAGCATGGGACACCATTTTTGCTCATAAAATCATTCAGATTTTGTACGTATTTTAGTTTTTTGTTGTTGTTGTCTGTTGAGAGAGTGAGAGACAGTGTAGAAGCACAGCAGCGCAAGTGAATGAACGTTTGCAATACGCAACACCATAGAATGTAATCGGAATTGAATGAATAGAGTAGCACCGTGTTTTCCTTTTGGTGAATCCCTCTGAGTGAAAGAGGATGAATTTTTGTACCAGGCTTTTATTTTAATGAATACAAATCCTTTTTATGTGCAGAGCATTGTTGTCTCTGTGTCCAATTTATGTTCAGCTTTTTGTTTTTGGGATTTTCACAGAAAAATACCCCAAGAGTGGTATCGGAGCCAAGTTGAGGCTCTTTGAAGGTGTCAAAGAAGCTGAAGGAAGGTTTCTTTCTTAAGCAACTTTTCCAGCAGCGTGAAGACTCAGTAAAAGAATCCAAGTTGAAAGTGCAAGAATGGCTGGCACCAGCACCAGCAATAGCATGGGTATGCAGCTCCCACTATTTGATGGCAAAAATTATGACTATTGGGCAATAAAAATGAAAGCCTTGTTTGCTTCCCAAGACTTATGGGAAATAGTTGAGGATGGTTTTGAACAACCAGCAAATGAAAATGAGTTTAATGGATTAAATCAAGGAGAGAAGGATCTGTTAAAGAGCTACAAGAAGAAGGACTCAAAAGCCCTCTTCTTCTTGTATCAAGCAGTGCATGGAAGCATGTTTCCAAGGCTAGCAACAACTAAGAAATCCAAAGATGCATGGCAAACTCTCAAAACAACCTATCAAGGAATGGAGAGAGTAAAGACAACAAAACTACAATTGTTGAGGAAAGATTTTGAGAATCTACGCATGAAGGAGTCAGACAATATTGACTCATTTTTCACTCAAGTAATTGGCCTGGTCACACAAATACGATCTCATGGAGAGATACTTGAAGAAAGGAGGATTGTGGAGAAACTATTGAGGATCCTACCCTCAAAGTTCGATGTGATTGTCACCACCATAGAAGAGACAAAGGATCTCACAAATTTCTCAGTTGATGAGCTTCATGCATCACTGATAACACATGAGCAGAGGTTGAGTAGAAATGGAAACTCATCTCTAAAGAAAGCCTTCACGACCTAGATGTCCTTTGGAAGAGGAAGAGGTCAAGGCAGAGGAAACAAGAGAAGAAGAGGCAGAAGCCAAAACAGAGGTGGAAGAAACAGTCCAGCAAATACTTAAGGAAGAGGCAACAATCCAAATGAGAACCAAGGCCAAGGCAGCAGTCAACAAAGTGGACAACATCATGCTCAAGGACAAAGGTATGAAAAATCCAATGTCCAATGTTATTACTGTAAAAAATATGGGCATTATGCCAGTGAGTGTAGGAAGAAGCAACATGATATGAACAATAGATCTATTCCAAATATCACTAGAGAAAATATCAGCCAAGATAATGTGTTGTTAGATTGTAACATGGTTGAGACAAATAGTGAAGATATATGGTTTTTAGACTCCGGTTGCAGCAACCATATGACAGGAAACATAGCTTTGTTTTCCGCTTTAGATCAAAGTGTGAAGTCACAAGTCACACTTGGGACTAATAGCAAGATTTTTGTTATGGGTAAAGGAGAAGTTAAAATATTTACAAAGAAAGGTGAAAGGAAAACCATAGTAGATGTCTATTATGTTCCTGGAATGAGATGTAACCTCTTAAGTATTGGACAACTTGTTCAAAAAGGTTACAATGTTTTCTTTGAGAATGATTTATGCACCATCATGGACAGAGCACCCAGCAAGCGATGCATTGTTGAAGTGAAGATGACAAAGAACATAATGTTCCCTCTTAGAATAAGGGCAGATTTGAAAAACAAAGAGGTAGTTGCAGCAGTCACCCAAGAGGCTTTCCAGAGCCAACCAAAGGATGAAAATTGGTTGTGGCACTTGAGATTTGGACATCTCAACTTTGGAGGTCTTAACTTGTTGAGCAGAAAAGGAATGGTAAGAGGATTACCATTGATAGAGAAACCGGACAACCTTTGTGAAGGTTGTATCTTGGGGAAACAACACAGAGAAAGTTTTCCATCAGGGAAAAGCATAAAGGCAAAGGCACCCTTAGAGATTGTCCACTCATATTTATGTGGACCGATGCAAAATTCATCTTTAGCAGGCAGCCAATATTTTCTAACATTTATTGATGATTTTACAAGAAAAACTTGGGTTTATTTTTTGAAGAATAAAAGTGAAGTGTTTGAAAAATTCTGGAATTTCAAAGCACTTGTGGAAAATCAAAGTGAGTTGCGCATCAAAGTTTTGAGAACACACAGAGGAGGTGAGTATATCTCCAAGGAATTCCTACGGTTTTGCAGAGAAAATGGAATTCACAAGCAATTTACCGCTAGGTACACCCCACAGCAAAATGGAGTTGTTGAAAGGAAGAACATGACCATTATGGATATGGCGAGAAGCATGTTGAAGGCAAAGCATTTGCCAAATGATTATTGGGCTGAAGCCATAAACTGTGCAGTATATATCTTGAATAGGTGTCCAACAAAAGTTGTGATGAACAAAGTGCCTGAAGAAGCATGGAGTGGGAGAAAGCAAGGAGTCACCCACATGAAAGTTTTTGGATGTGTGGCCTATGCACACATTCCCGATGAGCTAAGGAGGAAGTTGGACAACAAAGGGGAGAAGTGTATCTTCATTGGATACAGTGAGGAATCCAAAGCATACAGGTTGTATATCCCATATACCAAGAAGTTTTTTGTGAGCAGAGATGTTCAATTTATTGAAGAGGAAGCATGGGATGGAAGCATAGAGAAAATAATGAATGTTAAAAATTGTTTGTCTCATGATGAAGATGATGAGGAGATAGCTGAAATACATCCCCAAACAGCAGCGCCAACACAACGACAGCAAGGAACACCTTTGAGGAGAAATGAGAGTGCTTCTCCAAGCACACCACAAGGAGGAAATTCAAGTGCACCTTCAAGCACGTGCACACCAAATGAAAGAGGTAAGAAGTTTAGAAATTTAAGTGACATTTATAATGAAGGAATGAATTCCTTATTTGCCTTGTATTGTCATGTTGATGATCCTATTCATTTCGAAGAGGCAATTAAAGATGAGAAATGGATAGAAGCTATGGATGAAGATGAATGCCATAGAAAGAAACAAGAAATGGGATTTGGTTGACCTACCAAAAGGTAAAGAAGTCATTGGAGTCAAATGGGTCTATAAGACCAAGTGCAATGCTGAAGGAAAAATTGAAAGACACAAGGCAAGGCTTGTTGTCAAAGGGTACAAGCAGCAGTATGGGAAAGACTATGAGGAGACTTTCGCACCGGTTGCAAGAATGGAAACCGTGAGAGCAGTGTTGTCCATAGTAGCACAAAACAAATGGAAAGTTTACCAGATGGATGTGAAGTCGACATTCCTAAATGGAGTGTTAAAAGAAGAAGTTTATATTGAACAGCCTCTAGGCTATGAGAAGAAAGGCCAAGAACACAAAGTTTGCAGATTGAAGAAAGCTCTTTATGGGCTGAAGCAAGCTCCAAGAGCGTGGTACAGTAGGATAGATTCCTATCTACTGGAAAATGAATTTGACAAATGTGAAGGAGAACCCACCGTCTACATCAAAGAAAAGGATGGTAAGATTTTAATTGTAGTCTTGTATGTTGATGATGTGATTTTTACACGTAATGATGACTACCTCATTGAAAATTTCAAATCAGTCATGAAAGAAGAATTTGAGATGACTGACATGGGTTTGCTGAGATACTTCTTAGGAATAGAAGTAGATCAAAATGAAAATGGAATTTTTATCTCTCAAGCAAGATATGTAAATGAAGTGTTGGACAGATTTAATATGGAAGAGTGCAAGGAAGCAATCACTCCCACAGTAATGAGATTAAAACTCAGCAAAGAGGACAACAGTAAGGATTTTGATCCTGGCTTGTATAAGAGCATAGTTGGTAGCCTTATGTATTTAACTGCAACTAGGCCTGACATAATGTTTGCTGTTAGTTTAATTTCTAGATTTATGGAGAGGCCAAAAGAGGCACATTGGCAGGCAGCAAAAAGAATTCTGAGGTATGTTAAAGGTACTAAAATGTTTGGAATTTTGTATACTGTTTCAGAATGTTCAGAGTTAGTTGGATATACTGATAGCGATTGGGCTGGAAGTGGAGATGATCGGAAAAGCACATCCGGTTATATTTTTCACATGGGTTCAGGAGCCATTTCATGGGCTTCCAAGAAACAGCCAATTGTGGCGTTGTCTACAGCAGAAGAAGAGTATGTGGCAGCTACAACAGCAACGTGTCAAGCAGTTTGGATGAGAAGAATGTTGAGGATCTTAGGCCAACAGCAGGCAAAAGCAACAATGATTTTTTGTGACAATAGCTCAGCTATTGCACTATCCAAGAATTTTGTGTTTCATAAATGAACGAAACACAGTGACACTAGGTTCCACTATATCAGAGAATTGGTAAGCAATGGAGAAATCAGTTTACAACATTGCAGGACTCAAGAACAAGTAGCAGACATTCTGACAAAGCCATTGGATGAGAAAAGCTTTGAATTTTTGAGGAATGTTTGGGTATGATTGAATGCCCAACAGTTGAAATTAAAGGGGAGTGTTGAAAATATAATTTCAACTGCGCAACAGTTGACCTGTGCAGCAGCATGAAGACAATCACCGTGCGCATGTATTCCTATCAAAACAGATCCAGAAAATTACCAAGGATCGGGAGCCTTCCTGCCTCATATATCCATATATCCCGCATTTTCCAAAATATTGCATCGCATCGCATTATATATAAAAGCCCCGCCTCTCGGGTTTTCCCGATAGCGAAACAGCGACCAAATCTCAGCCCTCCATCACCCCCGCCCATCTAGCGGCTCTGATCATTTCGGCGATCACCCATTTCGGCGATCGCATATGTATAAACCCCATGTCCCCACCGATAGCGAAACGTCGAGTTAATCGTGGCCACCCATTCGGGCCATCACATCAACGGTTCACTTTGTGTCGCGGCCCCATAGTAGCTCCGACTGGCGGAGCCGAAAAGTTATAAAGTGCAGCATATAAAAGTTTTGGGTCCGAAAGGAACCCTTTGTACAATGAAGTGGGAAAGCTCCGATATTCCGAAGCCAAAGTGTTATAGAGTGGAGTTTAATGGGTTTCGGGTCCGAAGGGGTTGGTACTGTACACTCTAGATCCGGAGCCGAAAAGCTATAAGAAACAGTTTTGGAAGCAGATCGGGTCCGCAAGCTTCATCCCTCATCGGAGGTATTTCAGTTTGGGACCGCCGATCCGACGATCACCGATTTAGCGCCATCCGTTGGATCTGCCTTCGCGCGATCCAACAGCCCGGATTTCATCTCTGCTACAGTACCACGCCCGCCCATGTTTTTTCACGAATTTTGGGTGCATTTTCTGTGTATAATGAAATGAAAAGAAATAGAAGGACATAGGTGATTGCGACCCAAAAGGCGACCCGATAGAGGAGTTGCGCAAGCATTAACTGTTGATGTTTAAAAATGTGGAAAAGCGGGCAGGATTTCTCAGTGGCGCGGAGATGGTTAAAGCAAGCATGCAGCAGTACAGTAGTAGGCGACTGCATTCAATTCACAAGTATGGCCGAGAAGGAAGCAGGACACCGCCGAATAGTTCAGAGCATTCAATGGTCATGGGTTTCACCCATATTTCACGCCACCTGCTCAAAGAAGGATAGCCTCGAGCAGTTCACAGCATGGGACTCCATTTTTGTTCATAAAATCATTCAGATTTTGTACGTATTTTAGTTTTTTGTTGTTGTTGTCTATTGACAGAGTGAGAGACAGTGTAGAAGCACAACAGCACAAGTGAATGAATGTTTGCAATACGCAGCAACGTAGAATGTAATCGGAGTTGAATGAATAGAGTAGCACCGTGTTTTCCTTTTGGTGAATCCCTCTGAGTGAAAGAGGATGAATTTTTGTATCAGGCTTTTATTTTAATGAATACAAATCCTTTTTATGTGTGTAATACTCTGTTCTCAGAAATATTTTTAAAAAGCTTCATTGTGCTGAGATCCTGGAGAGAAACAGAGCATTGTTGTCTCTATGTCCAGTTTCTGTTCAGCCTTTTGGTTTTTGGGATTTTCACAGAAAAATACCCCAACATCTTCCTCAGAGTGCTCAGCTCGTGAACGAGCGGTTCTTGTGTTGGCTCTGCACTAACTTGATTTCATCTGTAAACATGGTGTTGGTGTTTGATGTGGAAGAAGAGGTGTGGAAGGACCCAATTCCTCTGGGTAACGACTCTTTTATTTGCACTGGTCAACATGAAAAACAGTTGTGTGCTAAGAAAAACACAGGAGGAGAAAAATATGAAATTTGGGTTATGGAAGATTGATATGGAACATAAAGTTTGGGGACTGATAGAATTCATCTCATCCTCACCGATTACGAATGGAACAGATTATAGGGTGAGGGGAGGCCCAGGATACTTCTGGCTTGAAGAATGGAAGAGAAATATAAAAAGGTGGGTTTATGATATCTCACGTCATTGCTGGCAAAATATGGACAATTTCGGAATGCTACAGGATGTTGAATGTTTCGCAGCCAGCCTTTTTAGGTTGGGTGCATTGGAGGGCGTCATGTATGAAGTCATCGAAGCAAAGAGCAACGAAGAAGGTGAAGAAATAGCATAAAAATAAATAATATATTTGTCGGTATTATTAGGTCGATAGGGTGTTTATTTTGAAATAGCTTTACACAAATTATTTTGGAATATTTATAGCATATATCAATGGTTCATATTTATTTGGTTCATATTTATTTCAAGACTGTTATGGTCGTTTTATAATATTATTTCAATAACTATTATATAAAATGACTTCAGAATCGTTTCATGAAATGTATATATGCAAAACTTTAAAAAAAATTGTATATGTTTTATTTTTTATTTTTTTTAATGCACTTGTTTTTAAGTAGAATTTTTGGACTTTTCTGTGTTAGAATTATGTAGAAAATTTTGAAGTGAAATCTTGATTTGTGTTATTTAAATTGGTTTTTCAGTATATATGGATTCACCAATGTGAAAAATCTGTAAAATACTTTGACTGTATAAGGATTGCCCATCCAACTTATAATTTCAATAAATTCCTACCACAAAGTTAAACTAAAAAAACCTACAAAAAAATTGACTCCGTCCCTCTGCCTCGTGAATATGTTGTGTGGACTCGGTAGAGAAAGAATAAGATCACCCTTCCTCCCGTTTTTGGGGCTGGCCCACCAAACACCTGTCACCAACAAGCAAGCCTAACCATTCATTGTCCTAGATCCTTTTCCCAACTCTATCATTGAATTTGCCATGGTAGGCTAAATCCAATCCATGGAAGTATTGAGCTCAATTGTCAACGAGCGCGACTTACACTTGTACAATGAATTCGAATTAATTCTCCATATCTATTATAAAACATATTATTATTTTTATAGTTAATATTAATAATAATTTGAAATTTTAACTTATTATATTATAAAACATATTATTATTTTATAGTTGATATTAATAAAAATGTGAAATAAAGTTAAAATTTAGTTATTCTTGTGGATTTTTTAATTTTAATAATATTTTATTATGAATTTAGATCAATTCCCTATTTTAAGTGGATGGTAAAAATATAAAATTTTTAAATATTCTACAATATTTTTAATAATAAATTAATTAAAATATAATGTCATGTGAATATAACTTATAGTTTATTTGACCAAATATTATTAGTAAACTATAACATTGTTCCATGGTATTGCTATAAAGCATATTTCAATCTCTCAAATGGTGGGATTCCTTTTTCAGTGTAGAGATGATGTCCATATTTTCAGTATTGATACACCAATTGTAATTAAGAAATATGTTGGCATTATATGCAGCGCCATTTCATTAACTAGTAACAAGACATGACCGGATTGAACTTAATTAAAGTGACGATGTAGACACGCATATTCAGATACTTGTAAGAATTAGTGGGCACAAGAAGTCGGACAATTTTATCACAATAATGGATTTCCACTAGCAATTTGTGTGGGATAGTTTTTCTATCTGTCAACTTTTGTAGGAATTTACAGGGTAAGTTACTTCAGTATGCGAATCATGATGCTTCCACAAGATATATTACCAAATTTTTTATGCATACTTATCATTTCACCACTTCATAGAGATATCAATGCTAACTTCATTTCAGAAAAATATGTCACTTGCAACATAGAGAGTTTATACTATCATGGATACTTCCATTACATATATGTACGCGCTCATGTTAGTTAGTTTTTGGTAGCATCGGATGTGCTCTAGGCATGAAAATTGGTGGAGAGGCTAAGTTACATGAGTTCTAAAGAACCCATAAACAATTTGGTAAAATTCAACCTGGATTGTATTTTATTAAAATAATTAATATTTTTAATCGGGTTCCTAAGTCTAAACTTAGAAAAATTTAAGTATTAATGGCTATTAATCAAAATATGGGTGAGAATGATCTAGAAGAAGGATCAAGTCAAGTTTTAATCTTAGATGTTGATTAGAGAATTAATCTCAGTCGTTGAAGTCTCAACCAGAAAATTATAAGAAGACGTGGGGTTCATTTGGAAACACACGTGGAGAGAATGAATTGATACAAAATTCTATTTCTAGGGCTAGGAAGTTGAGAAATTTGAACTAGGTGATCATTCTACAACATACGGGCAGGGATAGTTCGGGAGTACTGACATAGAGGAGGACAAAAGCTACTGGAGGCAACACAACAACTAAGAGGACTGATGTTGGGCAGATCCAGCACTGAGCAGAGCTGCCAAAAGCTACATTTGGTAGCAATTCGAATCCCCTTGAAGGGATTGCCTAGTCCTTGTCAGAAAGCAGAGATTGCAGAGAAATCTCTCTTTAAGAGAGTCGATAGAGAGCTACAATTTCCAGTTCGTGAGTTTGAAGAGGAATAGGGAGTGAGAGCCTCAGTGCAGTGCTTTGATCTGAAAATGGAAGGTAATTGAAAAAGGGTGCAAGGTATCCATTTTCATTTATGTAAATGAGTGCGAAAATACTCCAAGTTTAAATCTGAAAATGTGAGAACTTCTTATTTCTAATACAGAGATAAACTGTAGGGGCATTTACTCAATATGTCACCTCTAAATACAGGATGAGATCCGAAAGCTACCTGGCCCTTTACAGACCCTGCCTAAAGAAATAATAGAAGTAAACATTCAGATTTAAATAAAAGAAAACCTTGCTTGAACTTAACATTATGCGGAATTTTAGCTTGAAAGAGGTGTATCTATTTTCTTTTGTTTATATGTTTTAAGTTTATTTGGATTTGTTGAAACTTAACATATATATCAGCAACATAATTCAGCCATAGAATATCAAAACACAACAGCAATATAATATAGGAGTTCACCCCAACTCTTGGGCTACATCTCCTTTGAGCTTCATCAACATGACTAGACTCTTTGGGATTAAGGTAATTAAATTCTTTTACAAGCTCCACACTTAACCACAATGAATCCAAAAATAATTAAAAGGGCTAAGAATACCATTTTAAATCCCTTTAATGGCTATCCAATTCCTGTAAACAACTTAAGGCTCCCATGGATACACATCCTTCTGTCGATGCACTAAGCTTCTCTTAGCTTCTAAATGCCACAAACTCCATCAGATTCCTGTTTCTATCACTGAAACCACTATTGTTGTATCCAAAAATGATCAGACACCAAATACCAACTAATTAATTGCTTACATCAAGCACAACATCCCCAAAAATGGCTCTCCTCCACAGTTTGTCCACGGCTGCCCACGACTTCACATCAACTTCTCAAGTTGTAGAAGTACTCAAAATGATCTAAAACCACTTCAATTGATTCCAAAATGACTGAAATAGTCAAGATAGCTTTTTGTTTCATCAGAAACAGCCTCTGGCTACTCTGGTGTCGCCTACACACACTGTTGGCACCCCGTGGCACTAGGGTCAAGGAAAACTTCTCTGTTGAGTTGTCAACCTCTAAAAGTATTTAATACTTGTTTAAACCTTTCTAAATGTATTTAGAATGAATTTTTCAGTCAAGAATGACCACTGGTTCGCTGCAAATGTCCTCTAGCTCCCCTGGCTAGGCCCTGCAGTGCTGTTGATCAAATCGGCAAAAATGGCCTCTAGAGATTAAATGGAGTTTTTCAGCTTTCTAATGTTCTTAACAGGCTCTACAAACCATCTAAATATATTCATAAGATATGAAATAGCTAATAATTCCTGTTCATTTACCTTAAACAGAGAAACACAGTCCAATACATAGCCTTCTCCTTCAAGGCCCTCATGGCTCCTTCATTTTCTTTGTAGCTTAATCCTCTAAAGATGACCTTTGTTAGACTTCAAACTTTCTCCATTGATTCCAGAAGCTCAAAGAGACCCAAAATAAAAATAAAAAATAAAAAAATCGCATCAAAAGGCCTCTCCTAGCCAAAGTTATGGCTAATTGAAGTTTTGTCCAGTTACCCCTAGAAAAACTCCAATAAAACTGGCTAACTGCCAGATAACTCCACTAGATCTGGCCACGACACTGAAAATGACGAATTCTGCCAAACTGCCCGCCAAATGGACCAAAATTGTTGGTGGGATTTCTGCATGTGACCGGTGGCACCGTAACCGTGAGAGTTTATTAAACCAATAAGCTTTTGGGTCCTGGTTCTGCGCGCGCGGTCACATGGTTAGGGGTTGGCCCTTAGGGGCTGGCCCCTTTTCTGCCCTACCAAAACTTCATTAAGATTTAAATATAAAACGTGACCCATTGATGTTAAGATTCACCATGCAGGCGGGCTGGTCGAGCCTGTGGGCTTGCAGTGGAGAGACCGGGGTTTAAATCCGTGAAGTTGCAAAAAGTTTTTCCAAACCAACCAAATGTAATATTCTATAGAATATTTTGGGGAATATTCTAAAGAATATTCCATGGAATATTCCAAAGAATATTCCATGGAACATTCCAAAGAATATTCCTCGAAATGATTTTTTTAACTTTTTTTCAATATTCAAAAATGAAGGTCATTGGGCGATTTTTAAATCGGAATAAATTCTCCATACGGAGTACATTTTTCAAACCGTTCATGGCGCTAGAATCAGGAAGATGAGACCTATACGGTTGTTCAAGTTCCAACCTAATCTGAGCACTTTCAAATTTGAGCATTTTCCCTAGCTCAGTCTTGAGCTCTTGATCACACCTCCCAAATCAGACGCTTTTAGTCCCTCAAGCGGAAAAACTTATGATACGCAGAATTATATGTAGAAATATTTTATTAAAAATATGAATAGACAGATGATGATTGTTTACAATGGGTTGCCTGGCTTATATACCGCCATGGGCACCCTTTGAGAAAGGGCATGATTTTATGACCGTGCCGTTTTGTCTAACTAAACTTAAAATTAAATAATAACCTAAAATTAACTAGTTTTTTACATAACATTTCCTTCCTCTCGAAAGAATGCTTTGTCCTCAAATCATACACAACGACGGATGTTGTTGACAAAATGCTTCATTCTCCCATGAAGCGTCTTCTTCGGCAAGTCTTTCCACTTGATTATATATTCCAAAATGATCAAAGTCACACACTGTAAAAGGTCTTCGATTAATCTCTCAATTTCCATTTTTTGGAGATGTGGATATCGGTATGGCTTGATGTTGATAGGGTCTGACCCTACCTTAACTTCTATTCTATGCTCAATTTCCCTATTAGGCGGTGTCTTCATAGGTAGGTCTTGAAATACTTTTTCATGCTTCCGAATCAGATCTTGTAACTTTGGTGATTCTTCTCTGGTCATATTTGCAGATAACATTGCTAATTGGTGACATTGTACTGCATAAACAGGTGCTCTTCTTCGACTCAGCTTCATCATCTGAGATGATGATACAACTTGATTTTCTGGTGCTTGGAATCTGTGTAGCTTGTATTTCTGACCTCCCCATTTGAATTTTATAAATTGTACTTGATGGTTGGCGGCATAAGTACCTAAAGTTCGTAGCTATTAGATACCTAAGACTACATCTACTCCTCCTAATGGTACCGTGAAGAATGGAGACTCTAGATTAAAGTCTTGAATCTGCAAATTGACCTTATGGCATTTTCCCACCTTTTCAATCTTCTTACCATTAGCTACCATCACTTTCATGTTTGGTAAGGGAAATGAAAAGATATTGAGTCTCTTTGCCACGGTTGCATCTAAAAAATTGTGTGTGCTTCCAGAGTCGATGAGAACCACTACGTTGTTCTTCTTTATGTGTCCTTTTAACTTTAAAGTCTGAGGTTGTGATATACCTGTCATAGCTGATAATGACACTTGCGGAATACTTCTGTCATCTAATTTTGGTGAGAATTTTGGGGCGCCTTCTGTGTCTTCTATGTCATAATCTTCACTGTTTGAATCATTGGTTGCTTCACAATTATATAGGTTCTTTGGTTCTTTACCTTTAGCACATCTATGTTTGGGGTCCCACTTCTCACCATAATTTTTACATTTACCCTCTTTTATCCTTTGCATTTCCACAATATATTTTTCATCTTCACGACGATGTGGTGGAACATATCTTGTATTATTTGAGTCCACATACTGGGGTATCCTTCGCCTTGCATAAGTTTTTTCCGCTTTTGACCAAAATATTGGTTCGGATTTCTTTTTAGCTGTTTTTTCTTTTCGTCTTGCTACTTCTATAGATGTAATATCATGCATCTCAAGTTCTGCTTGTAAATGGGTTTTGAGTCCCGAGATGTATGACCGAATTAGACGAGATTCTGATAACCTAGGTACTCATGTTACTAAGGTCTCCCATTCTTGAGTGTATTCGTCCACACTTCCTTTTTGTCGTAATTTGATGAGTTTTGAAAAGAACTCTTCTTCCTTTACACCTTGGAATCTTTTGAAGAATGCATCTTTAAATTTCCTCCAGCTAATGACGTGTGTTGTCTTTTTCCACCACATATACCGGTTATATGCTTCTCCCTCCATTTTCATGGATGCATGCCTGAGCTTTTCATCATCGTCATTGATGTCATATATCTCAGAGTATTCTTCTGCTTTATTTATCCATGCAACATTGTTTTTTTTGTTTCCATCGAATTTAGGCATCTCGACTTTTGCCCTTCGTTGGTATGTTGCTAATGGTTGAGCGAAAAAATGGTGTTGATTGGCAAAGTTATCCCAGAGTTGCTTGTTTGTAAAGGTTGTGTTACTCGCTTCTTGGTGGGGTGTCGCTGATTTTTTTAGGGATTCAACTTTGTCATGAGAGTCTATGGACTTAGTTGAATCTGACGAGATGTGTTCTTGATTCTCTTCACCTTCTTTTAGTAGTTGTTCGGGTGTACAATTCGATCTTTTACACAGAATTTTCAGCATTGCTAAGACCTCTCTGATGCCTGCTTCTGTCTGAACATGGTAATTTTCCATCTTTATTTCTATTCGATTTGTCGTATTGTGAAGATTTTTGATTTCATCAGCTTGCTCCCCAAGCTTGATCTGGAATTCATTTAATCTTTTATTGACCTCATCATGGTTGCTATTTATCTTATGCTCTGCATCTAACAACTTTTTTTGGAAATCCGCCATTGTCATTGTCGACATTGAGCGGGTTTGCGGGGGCATGTATTTATTTGCCAGCTAAAATATTTTTCCTCCCTCTTTTGTTTTTTAGCTAAAATAAATTTTATACATATAAATTTTAATTAATTAAAATAATTTTAATTAATTAAATTAACTTATATATATATTTAATTAATAAATTTAATTAATTAAATTAACTTTTATATATATATATAACTTTTAATTAATTAAAATAAATTTAATTAATTTAATTATATATATTATATATAATATATAATATAATTTTTTTATATATATGTTATATATATTATATATATTGCACGTTATATATATTTTTATATATCCACCGTCACGCCCACTGGTAGGGGGTCACCTCCGTTGACCGTTCAAGGAAAAACCTTCAAGCGGATATCACCGCAACACTTTTTCAAATTAACGCAGGTCCACCACACGGAATAATCAACAACGCCGATTTTGGGTGATGGTACAGCGTATCAACAACAGGAACTCACAACTTACCACAGGTTAACTTACCATAGGTTACCGTAGTGTATTACTGCAGGTTAACGCAGAGGAAAACGATGTTGGTTCCCTGAGGGTTCAGCGTATTATTTCAGATGCTGCAACGTGTTAGAAAATTATATATTACGGAGCAATCGAACACATAAAATATTGCAGAAATATAAACACAGAAAACGCACAAAACAAGAGAGACACAGATATACGTGGTTCACCCAGTTTGGGCTACGTCCACCCCGAACAACCAGTCCTTCCTTTTTATTATCCACCAAAATGAAGAGACACAACCTATAGCAAATCCACTGTAATATCCTCTGTTTTCTCTCACAGTCTCACCTCTCTGTTTCTCGCTCACAGAATACACATCTATCTCGCAGCCTCAAATACAATACCCTCATAAAAGGAGAGGGGTTGCCTTCTAGGGCAAAAAACCCTAAACTAAACAAAAGTTCTACCGTCAGATCATCCGCCTAATGAACGGCCCAGATTGACTAGAAATTACTATACTTTTACAAGGCAATTTTACAGCCGCCCCCCCTGGACCCCCCCTGCAACGAAAATTTTACGGGCGGCGTTGCCACCCCCATTTCGAACTGGGGTCCTATGTGGCGATACCTTTGAATATAGAAGATAATCAGGCTCCACACCCAACACAACGTTTTTTTTTTTTGGCTATGGTGTGACATTGTAGTTCGTTGATTTAACTGCAATCCTGTAACAACACACTCTAGACAGAACAAGGATAGTCCACACGCACCGCTTTTTTTTTGAAAGCCGTAGGGCCTGATGGCTAGCAGAACTTGTGGGTGTCGCTAGTTCGTGTTGGCTCTCATACCAGATGAAGCGGAAAAACTTATGATACGCAGAATTATATGTAGAAATATTTTATTAAAAATATGAATAGACAAATGATGATTGTTTACAATGGGTTGCCTGGCTTATATACCGCCATGGGCACCCTTTGAGAAAGGGCATGATCTTATGATCATGCCCTTTCGTCTAACTAAACTTAAAATTAAATAATAACCTAAAATTAACTAGTTTTTTACATAACAGTCCCCAAAATCTTATTGAAATGCTGAATTGAACTATAGTACAGAAAATGAGAGAATGAATATCCTCTTCTCTTCAACCCTTCAAACATTTGCTTTGCATGGCAATGACTTTGAACCACAAATGGAAAGAAATTAACATTGCCCTTCCTGAATGTGCTTGTCCTCCTGTCCACAACTGTCTTTCTTGCACTCACACAAAAATTTTCTGGTGAGAAAATTACACAACGAAATTGAACAATGCTACCTTGATCAACGATCTAAGGTGGCTCAAAACAAACAAGATATTACAGCATATAATACATGCATACATCCAAAATTTACATATGTACAAAAGGAGTACATATTACTGTGTCAAGAAGTCCATCCACTTCTCACCAAGCCACTTCCATGGTGACTTTTGTTGCTGCAACTTTTCCCCATGTGACACTTCCTTTCCACATCAATAATGGAAACCGTGGTTCCACCTTTTCCAATATTCTTGTCCTCTTGCTGCATGTGTGTGGGACAACAAGTTGGATGTAAAGTCCAATAATGAGAAACAACATGTCCCTTCTTTGGGAAAAAAGTGCAAATCTTATGCACCTTCTTTGAAGGTAGTCTTTTCTTTATCTGTTTCCTCTGTGCTTTCTTCCTCATCCAGCATCTCGAAAAATGATGGTTAAATTGACCACAATATGTACAAGAAATATTTCTTCCATTAAAGTATGTAAAATTTTCATGCCTTGCAGAAACACAATCAAATTGATCATGAGAAGATGTATACCTCTTGTGTTGCTTTACATGTTTATCCATTTTTCCTCCATGAGCAGATGAACTAGTAGAGGCGCTAGTTTTCAATTGCAAACTAGCATCATCGTTCTTGTCTTGAAAACTGCCTAAAATTGCATGCTTGCCACAAGTTGCATGTCTACCATCTTCTTGCTGCAACAAAGGCTTAAAGCAATGGCAATCATCTTTGAAACAAATTTGACATATTTACCTCATGGAACTTGGAACAAAAGTTCTCTTTGAATTAGCCTCACACACCTTCATGGCTTTTGAGTCTTCGCCATTAGATTGCACATAATCAAGTCCAAGATTATTGGGTTGTTCCTCAACAAAAAGGGGTTCAATCATGCCTTACGCATGCTTTCCTAATACTTTGCCTTCATAACCCATATTAATCATTAATTTGGATCCTACTCCCCTTTTATACTTCTTGAAAGATCTAACACATCTTTCTAAAGAGGAAATTGAAGACAAATTAGAATGGATTACCTCTTTCTCACGCATGTTCTTGGTCAAAGCCTCTTGGGCTTGATGAAATTGCAACTCAATATCATGCAATCATTGAAGAATTTCTTCCTTCTCCTGCTTCATGCCCAACAATTTCTCACGAAGCTCCGTGCTTTCTCTTCTATCCTCAAATAGGATCTGCACATATCCTTCAATATAAGGAATTCACGCTTCATATCCTCATCGAATAACCTTGTGAAGGATGAAACTTCACTTGTAGAAGTTGTCATTATGATGTAAATGAACGAATTAACTTTAACAATGTTCTTAAAGCTTTTCAAAACAAATGAAAAAAGTTTTTCACCCAAATGTCTTTACAGCCATCACATATTCAAGCAGCCAACAACACACAAATCAAGTGAAGATCTTGTTCAAGCAACCAACAACAAACCAACTGAAGTGAAAATCTTGGAGTGGTTTTGAGGTCCTTTGGGGTAAGTAAAATATCTTCTATTCCTTTTTGTCTTCTCCGAGACTTAGCTAATCAGTAGCTATCCCCAAACTTCGACAAACTCAAACAACTTGCCAATATTCTACATTGCTTTAAACACCTTTCAAGCTATACAATCAAGCTATTGTGATGTCAATCAAGCAAACCAAGTGCTCTGATACCAACCTGATATGAAAATGGAAGGTACTTGAAAAAAGGGTGCAAGGTATCCATTCTCATTTATGTAAATGAATTCCAAAATACCAAGTTTAAATTTGAAAATGTGAGAACTTCTTATTTCTAATACAGAGATAGACTGTAGGGGCATTTACTAGATATGTCACCTCTAAAGAGAGAATGCGATCCAGAAGCTACGTTGCCCTCTACAGACTCTAGCTAAAGAAATAATAGAAGTAAACACTCAGATTTAATTAAAAAAAAACCTTGCTTGAACTTGATGTTATGCGGCTTTTGGTCGAGCCTGCTGTCGCATCCTTGAAAACTAAATTCAATGGGGCTCTCGAAGCATGCCTCTGGAAAAACTACCGCAACATAGGCTGGCTTATGAGAATGACATATATAATGAGAGTGATTTCATGAATTTTAGCTTGAAAGAGGTGTATGCCTTTTCTTCTGTTTATGTGCTTAAGTTTATTAATTTTTCTGAAATTTAACATATATATCAGCAACATAATTCAGCCATAGAATATCAAAACACAACAACAATATAATATAGGAGTTCACCCCAACTCTTGGGCTACATCTCCTTTGAGCTTCGTCAACATGACTAGACTCTTTGGGATTAAGGTAATTAAATTCTTTTACAATCTCCACACCTAACCACAGTGAATCCAAAAATGATTCAAAGGGCTAAGAATACCATTTTAAATCCCTTTAATGGATGTCCAATTCCTGCAAACAGATTAAGGCTTCCATGGATACACATCCTTCTGTCGGTGCACCAAGCTTCTCTGAGCTGCTAAATGGCACAAGCTCTCTCATATTCATATTTCTATCACTGAAACCACTACTGATGTATCCAATAATGATCAGACACCAGATACCAACTAATTAATTGCTTACATCAAGCACAACATCCCCAAAAATGGCTCTCCTCCATGGTTTGCCCAGGGCTGCCCACAACTTCACATCAAGTTCTCGAGGTGTATAAGTACTCAAAATGATTTAAAACCACTTCAATTGATTCCAAAATGACTGAAATAGTCAAGATAGAGTTTTTTTCATCAGAAACGGCCTCCGGCTGCTCCGGTTTCGCCTACATGCACTGTTGGCACCCTCTCGCACTAGGGTCACGGAAAACTTCTCTACTGTGTTTTCAACCTCTAAAAGTCTTTAATACTTGCTAAAACCTCTCTAAATGTATTCAGAATGATTTTTTCAGTCAATAATGACCATTGGTTTTCTGCAAATTTCCTCTAGCTCCCCTGGCTAGGCCCTGCACTACTGTTGATCAAGTCTGCAAAAATGGCCTCTAGAACTTAAATGAAGCTTTTCGGCTTTCTAATGTTCTTAACAGGATCTGAAAACCATCTAAATATATTCATAAGGTATGAAATAGCTAAGAATGCTTGTTCATTTACCTTAAACAAAGAAACACAGTCCAACACACAGCCTTCTCCTTCAATGCCCTGATGGCTCCTTCATTTTCTTCGTAGCTTAATCCTCTGAAGATGACATCTGTTAGACTTCAAACTTGCTCCACTGATTCTAGAAGGTCGAGGAGACCCAAAATAAGAAATAAAAAAATTTCATCAAAAGGCCTCTCCTTGCCAAAGTTATGGCTAACTAAAGTTTTGTCAAGTTAACCCTGGAGAAACTCCACTAAAACTCGCTAAGTGCCAGTTAACTCCACTAAATCTGGCCACGGCACCGAAAATGGCGAATTTCGCCAAACTGCCCACCAAATGGACCACAATTTCTGGTGGGATTTCTGCATGTGACCGGTGGCACTGTAACCATCGGAGTTTTGTTTAACCAACAAGCTTTTGGGTCCTAGTTCCGCGCGCGTGGTCACATGGTTAGGGGCTGGACCTTAGGTGCTGGCCCTTTCTATGCCCAACCAAAACTTCATTAAGATTTAAATATAAAACGTGACCCATTGATGTTAAGATTCACCATGTAGGGAGGCTAGTGGAGCCTGTGGGCTTGCAACAGAGAGACTAGGGTTTAAATCCATGGAGTTGAAAAACGTTTTCCCAAACCAACCAAATGGAATATTCCAAAGAATATTTTGGGGAATATTTTGGAGAATATTCCATGAAATATTCTAAGGAATATTCCTCCGAATAAATTTTTTAATTTTTTTTTCAAAATTCAAAAATGAAGGTCATTAGGCGATTTTTAAATTGGAATAACTTCTCCATATGGAGTCCATTTTTCGAACCCTTCATGTCACTAGAATAAGGAAGACGAGACCTATACAGTCGTTTAGGTTCCAACCCAATCTGAGCACTTTCAAATTTGAGCATTTTCCCTAGCTCAGTCTTGAGCTCCTAATCACACCTCCTCTTCTCTTCAACCCTTCAAACATTTGCTTTGCATGGCAACTGAATTTGAACCACAAATGGAAATAAATTAGCATTTCCCTTCCTGAATGCACTTGTCCCCCTGTCCACAACTGTCTTTCTTGCACTCACGCAAACATTTTCTGGTGAGAAAGTTACAGACTGAAACTAAACAATGTTGCCTTGATAAATGATCTAAGGTGGATCAAAACAAACAAGATATTACAACATAGAATACATGCATCCATCCAAAACTTACATATGTATAAAAGGAGTACATCTTACTGTGTCAAGAAGTCCATCCACTTCTCACCAAGCCACTTCCACAGTGACTTTTGCTGCAACAACTTTTCCCCATGTGAAAGTTCCCTTTCCACATCAATAATGGAATATGTGGTTCCACCTTTGCCAATCTTCTTGTCCTCTTGCTGCATGTGTGTGGGGAAACGAGTTGGATGTAAAGTCCAACAATGAGAGACAACATGTCCCTTCCTTTGGCAAAAAGTGCAAATATTATGCACATTCTTTAAAGGTAGTCTTTGCTTTATCTGTTTCCTGTGTGCTTTCTTCCTCATCCAACATCTCGAAATATGATGGTTAAATTGACCATAATATGTACGAAAAATATTTCTTCCATTAAAGCATGTAAAATTTTCATGCCTTGCAGAAACACAATCAAATTGATCATGAGAAGATGTATACCTCTTGTGCTTCTTTGCATGTTTATCCTTTTTGCCTCCATGAGGAGATGAACTAGTAGAGGCTCTAGTTTTCAATTGTAGACTAGCATCATCATTCTTGTCTTGAAAACTGCCTAAAATTGCATGCTTGCCATAAGCTACATGTCTACCATATTCTTGCTGCAACAAAGACTTAAAGCAATGGCAATCATCTTTGAAACAAATTTGACGTATTTGCCTCATGGAACTTGGAACAAAGGTTCTCTTTGAATTAGCCTCACACGCCTTCATGGCTTTTGAGTCTTCGAAATAAGATTGCACATTGTCAAGTCCAAGATTCTTGGGTTGTTCCTCAACAGAAAGGGGTTTGATCATGCCGTATGCATGCTTTCATAATCCTTTGCATTCATAACCCATCTTAATCATTAATTTTGATCCTACTTCCCTTGTATACTTTTCGAAAGATCCAACACATCTTTCTAAAGAGGAAATTGAAGACAAATGAGAATGGATTACCTCTTTCTCACGTATGTTCTTGGTCAGAGCCTCTTGGGCTTGATGAAATTGCAACTCAATATCATGAAATCATTGAAGAATTTCTTCCTTCTCCTGCTTCATGCCCAACAATTCCTCACGAAGCTCTGTGCTTTCTCTTCTATCCTCAAACAGGATCTGCACCATATCCTTCAATATAAGCAATTCATGCTTCATATCCTCATCGAAGAACCTTGTGAAGGATGAAACTTCAGTTGTAGAAGTTTTTGTTATGATGCCATTGAAAAAATTAAATTCAACAATGTTCTTAAATATTTTCAAAACAAATGGCAAAGCTTTTTCACCCAAATGTCTTTATATCCATCACATTTTCAAGCAACCAAAAACACACAAATCAAGTGAAAATCTTGTTCAAGCAACCAACAGCAAACCAACTCAAGTGAAAATATTGGAATGGTTTTGAGGTCATTTTGGGTAAGGAAAATATCTTCTATTCCTTTTTGTCTTCTCCGAGACTTAGCTAATCAATAGCTATCCCCAAACTTCAACAAACTCAAACAACTTGCCAATCTTCTACATTGCTTTAAACACCTTTCAAGATATACAATCAAGCTATTGTGATGTCAATCAAGCAAACCAAGTTCTCTGATACCAACCTAATATGAAAATGGAAGGTACATGAAAAAAGGTACAAGGTATCCATTTTCATTTATGTAAATGAGTGTGAAAATACTCCAAGTTTAAATCTGAAAATGTGAGAACTTCTTATTTCTAATACAGAGATAGATTGTAGGGTCATTTACTCGATATGTCGCCTCTAAAGAGAGGATGAGATCCAAAAGCTACCTGGGCCTCTACAGACTCTACCTAAAAAATAATAGAAGTAAACACTCAAATTTAATTAAAAAACAAAATCTTGCTTGAACTTGACGTTATGCGGAATTTTAGCTTGAAAGAGGTGTATGTCTTTTCTTCTGTTTATGTGTTTTAAGTTTATTTGTATTTGCTGAAAATTACATATATATCAGCAACATAATTCAGCCATAGAATATCAAAACACAACAACAATATAATATAGGAGTTCACCCCAACTCTTAGGCTGCATCTCCTTTGAGCTTCATCAACATGACTAGACTCTTTGGGATTAAGGTAATTAAATTCTTTTACAAGCTCCACACTTAACCACAATGAATCCAAAAATGATTCAAAGGGCTGATAATTCCATTTTAAATCCCTTTAATGGACGTCTAATTCCTGCAAACAGCTTAAGGCTTCCATGGATACACATCCTTCTGTCGATGCACTAAGTTTCTCTGGGCTTCTAAATGGCACAAACTCCCTCATATTCTTGTTTCTGTCACTGAAACCACTACTGATGTATCCAATAATGATCAGACACCAAATACCAACTGATTAATTTCTTACATCAAGTACAACATCCCCAAAGTGGCTCTCCTCCACGGTTTGCCCAAGGCTGCCCACGACTTCACATCAACTTCTCAAGGTGTAGATTACTCAAAATGATCTAAAACCACTTCATTTGGTTCCAAAATGACTGAAATAGTCAAGATAGAGTTTTCTCATCAAAAGCGGCCTCTGGCTACTCCGGTTTCGCCTACACACACTGTTGGCACCCCTTGGCACTAGGGTCAAGGAAAACTTCTCTGCTGATTTTTCAACCTCTAAACGTCTTTAATACTTGCTGAAACCTCTCTAAATGAATTCAGAATGATTTTTTTAGTCAAGAATGACCACTTGTTCACTACAAATGTCCTCTAGCTCCCTTGGCTAGGCCCTGCACTACTGCTCATCAAATCAGCAAAAACGGCCTCTAGAACTTAAATGAAGCTTTTTGGCTTTCTAATTTTCTTAATAGGCTCTACAAACCATCTAAATAGACTCATGAGGTATGAAATAGCTAAGAATGCCTGTTCATTTACCTTAAACAGAGAAACACAGTCCAATACACAACCTTCTCCTTGAAGGCCCTGATGGCTCCTTCATCTTCTTCGTAGCTTAATCCTTTGAAGATGACCTCTGTTAGACTTCAGACCTATTCCATTGAGTCCAAAAGGTTGAATAGACCCAAAATAAAAAAATAGAAGAACTCGCATCAAAAGGCCTTTCCTAGCTAAAGTTAAGGCTAAGTAAAGTTTTGTCGCGTTACCCCTAGAAAAACTTCACTAAAACTGGCTAACAACCAGTTAACTCCACTAAATCTAGCCACGGTGCTGAGAATGGCAGATTCCACCAAAATGCCCGCCAAATGGACCACAACTTCCGGTGATATTTCTGCATGTGACCGGTGGCACCATAACCATCGGAGTTTATTTAACCACCAAGCTTTTGGGTCCCGGTTCCACATGCATGATCACATTGTTAGGGGCTAGCCCCTTTTTTGCCCAACTGAAACTTCATTAAGATTTAAATATAAAACGTGACCCATTTATGTTAGTATTCACTGTGCAAGTGGGCTAGTCGGGCCTGTGGGCTTGCAGCGGAGAGACCAGGGTTTGAATTCGCGGAGTTGCAAAAAGTTTTTCCGAACCAACCAAATGGAATATTCTAGAGATTATTCTAGGGAATATTCTTGGGAGAGGATATTCCAAGGAATATTTTAGGGAATATCCTAAGGAATATTCCTTACAATAATTTTATTTTTTTATTTTTTTTCAAAATTAAAAAATGAAGGTCATTGGGAAATTTTTAAATCAGAATAACTTCTCCATACAGAGTCCATTTTTCGAACCATTCACAGCATCAGAATCAGGAAGATGAGACCTATTTGGATGTTTAGGTTCCAACCCAATATGAGCACTTTCAAATTTGAGCATTTTTCCTGTTTCAAACTTGAGCTCTTGATCACACCTCCCAAATGTGAGGTTTTGGTCCCCAAAAGCTTACTGAAATGTTGAATTGAACTATAGTAGAGATAATGAGAGAATGAAAATCGTCTTCTCTTCATCCCTTCAAACATTTTCTTTGCATGGCAAATGACTTTGAACCACAAATGGAAAGAAATTAACATTTCCCTTACTGAATGCGCTTGTCCTCCTGTCCACAACTGTCTCTCTTGCACTCACACAAAAAATTCTAGTTTTGCTAGTAGATCAGCCGGAATCTGTTGGGTGAAGTGAGATATAACTCATTTAGTTTTCCACCATCATATTTTCTCTGTCATAATATTATCGGGAGGGCATCCCACATTGTATTCAAAACTACTGCTTAATAATAGAAAACCCTCATAGTTGTTGCACCGTTTTTCTTGTATTAGGTTTTTCGGGGGACTATTTTGTCCTATGTATCTTGTTCTATTTTCAATTTTTTTTTATGTAATCAAATATTAAAGTAGTGTAGGCTGCAAAATTAATTTACTTCAACATCTAGAAAATAATTTGATAATGTATATTAAAACAAGTAGGAGAAGTAAATTCAGTTTTTGCTATAGTAGGGGTTCCTCAAACTAGGAACTTCACAAGGTCAAAGAGACCCAAGGTCGAAGAGACCCAAAATAAATAAATAAAACCGCATCAAAAGGCCTCTCCTAGAAAAAGTTATGGCTAACTGAAGTTCTGTCCAGTTACTCTTAGAAAAACTCCACCAAAACTAGCTAACTGCCAGTTAACTCCACCAAATCTAGCCATGGCACCGAAAATGGCAAATTCCGCCAAACTGCCTGCCAAATGGACCACAATTGCTAGTGGCATTTCTGCATGTGACCGGTGGCACCATAACCGTCGAAGTTTGTTTAACCAACAAGCTTTTGGGTCCCGGTTCCGCGCGCATGGTCACATGGTTAGGGGCTGGCCCCTTTTCTGCCCAACCAAAAATTCATTAAGGTTTAAATATAAAACATGACCCATTGATGTTAATATTCACCATGCATGCGAGCTAGCCGACCTTGTGGACTTGCAGTGGAGATACCAAGGTTTAAATCCATGGAGTTGCAAAAAGTTTTTCTTAACCAACCAAATGGAATATTCTAGAGAATATTTTGGGGAGTATTTTGGAGAATATTCTAAGGAATATTCCTTGGAATAATTTTTTTAATTTTTTTTTCAAAATTAAAAAATGAAGGTCATTAGGAGATTTTTAAATCAGAATAACTTCTCCATATGGAGTCCATTTTTTGAGCCGTTCACGGTGCCAGAATTAGGAATACGAGAACTAAATGGTCATACAAGTTCCAACCCAATCTGAGCACTTTCAAATTTGAGCATTTTCGCTAGCTCAGTCTTGAGCTCCTGATCATAGCTCCCAAATGAGAGGTTTTTGGTCCCCAAAAGCTTACTGAAATGTTGAACTGAACTATAGTACAGAAAATGAGAGAATGAATATCCTCTTCTCTTCAACCCTTCAAACATTTTCTTTGGATGGAAAATGAATTTGAACCACAAATGGAAATAAATTAGCATTTCCCTTCCTGAATGCGCTTGTCCTCCTGTCCACAACTGTCTTTCTTGCACTCACACAAAAATTTCCTGGTGAGAAAATTAAAAAATGAAACTGAACAACGCTGCCTTGATCAATGATCTAAGGTGGCTGAAAACAAACAAGATATTACAGCATAGAATACATTCATACATCCAAAATTTACATATGTACAAAAGGAGTACATCTTACTGTGTCAAGAAGTCCATCCGCTTCTCACCAAGCCACTTCCACAGTGACTTTTGCTGCTGCAACTTTTCCCCATGTGAAACTTCCCTTTCCACATCAATAATGGAATCTGTGGTTACACCTTTACCAATCTTCTTGTCCTCTTGCTGCATGTGTGTGGGAAAACGAGTTGGATGTAAAGTCCAACAATGAGAGACAACATGCCCCTTCTTTTGACAAAAAGTGCAAATCTTATGCACCTTCTTTAAAGGTGGTCTTTGCTTTATCTGTTTCCTGTGTGCTTTCTTCCTCATCCAACATCTCGAAATATGATGGTTAAATTGACCACAATATGTACAAGACATATTTCTTCCATTAAAGCATGTAAAATTTTCATGCCTTGCAGAAACACAATCAAATTGATCATGACAAGATGTATACCTCTTGTGTTGCTTTGCATGTTTATCCTTTCTTCCTCCATGAGGATATGAACTAGTAGAGGCTCCAGTTTTCAATTGCAGACTAGCATCATCATTCTTGTCTTGAAAACTGCCTAAAATTGCATTCTTGTCGTAAGCTACATGTCCACCATCGTCTTGCTGCAAAAAAGGCTTAAAGGAATGGCAATCGTCTTTGAAACAAATTTGACATATTTTCCTCATGGAACTTGAAACAAAGTTTTTCTTTGAATTAGCCTCACATGCCTTCATGGCTTTTGAGTCTTCACCATTAGATTGCACATAATCAAGTGCAAGATTCTTGGGCCGCTCCTCAACAGAAAGGGGTTCAATCATGCCTTATGCATGCTTTCCTAATCATTTACCTTCATAACCCATCTTAATCATTATTGTGGATCCTACTCCCCTTGTATACTTTTCGAAAAATACAACACTTCTTTCTAAAGAGGAAACTAAAGACAAATCAGAATGGATTACCTCTTTCTCACGCATGTTCTTGGTCAAAGCCTCTTGGGCTTGATGAAATTGCAACTCAATATCATGCAATAATTGAATAATTTATTCCTTCTCCTGCTTCATGCCCAACAATTTCTCACGAAGCTTCGTGCTTTCTCTTCTATCCTCAAACAGGATCTACACCATATCCCTTCAATATAAGGAATTCACACTTCATATCCTCATCGAAAAACCTTGTGAAGGATGAAACTTCACTTGTAGAAGTTGTCATTATGATCTCAATGAACAAATTAACTTCAAAAATGTTCTTAAATATTTTCAAAACAAATGACAAAGATTTTTCACCCAAATGTCTTTACAGCCATCACATATTCAAGTAGCCAATAACACACAAATCAAGTGAAAATATTGTTCAAGCAACCAACAACAAACAACCTGAAGTGAAAATCTTGGCGTGGTTTTGAGGTCCTTTGGGGTAAGTAAAATATCTTCTATTCCTTTTTGTCTTCTCCAAGACTTAGCTAATCAGTAGCTATCCCAAAACTTCAACAAACTCAAACAACTTGCCAATCTTCTACATTGCTTTAAACACTTTTCAAGCTATATTATCAAGCTAGTGTGATTTCAATCAAGCAAACCAAGTGCTCTGATACCAACCTGATATGAAAATGGAAGGTACTTGAAAAAAGGTGCAAGGTATCCATTTTCATTTATGTAAATGAGTGCGAAAATACTCCAAGTTTAAATTTGAAAATGTGAGAACTTCTTATTTCTAATACAGAGATAGACTATAGGGGCATTTATTGGATATGTCACCTCTAAAGAGAGGATGAGATCCAGAAGCTACCTAGCCTTCTACAGACTCTACCTAAAGAAATAATAGAAGTAAACACTCAGATTTAATTAAAAAAAAGAACCTTGCTTGAACTTGACGTTATGCAGAATTTTAGCATGAAAGAGGTGCATGCCTTTTCTTTTGTTTATGTGTTTTAAGATTATTTGTTTTTGTTGAAACTTAACATATATATCAGAAACATAATTCAGCTATATAACATCAAAACACAACAACAATATAATATAGGAGTTCACCCAAATTCTTGGGCTACATCTCCTTTGAGCTTCATCAACATGACTAGACTCTTTGGGATTAAGGTAATTAAATTGTTTTACAAGATCCACACTTAACCACAATGAATCCAAAAATGATTCAAAGGGCCGAGAATACCATTTTAAATCCCTTTAATGGATGTCCAATTTCTGCAAATAGCTTAAGGCTTCCATGGATACACATCCTTCTGTCGGTCCACTAAGCTTCTCTGAGCTTCTAAATGGAACAAACTCCCTCATATTCTTGTTTCTGTCACTGAAACCACTACTGATGTATCCAATAATGATCAGAGACCAAATACCAACTAATTAATTGCTTACATCAAGCACAGCATCCCCAAAAATGGCTCTCCTCCACGGTTTGCCCAGGGCTACCCACGACTTCACATCAACTTCTCGAGGTGTAGAAGTACTCAAAATGATCTAAAACCAATTCAGTTGGTTCCAAAATTAGTGAAATAGTCAATATAGATTTTTTTTTCATCAGAAACAGCCTCCGGCTGCTCCGGTTTCGCCTACACACATTGTTGGCACCCCCTGGCACTAGGGTCAAGGAAAACTTCTCTGTTGAGTTTTCGACCTCTAAAAGTCTTTAATACTTACTAAAACCTCTCTAAATGGATTCAGAATGATTTTTTCAGTCAAGGATGACCGTTGGTTCACTGCAAATATCCTCTAGCTCCCTTGGCTAGGCCCTGCACTGCTGCTCATCAAATCGGCAAAAACGGCCTCTAGAACTTAAATGAAGCTTTTTAGCTTTCTAATGTTCTTAACAGGATTTGCAAACCATCTAAATAGACTCATAGGGTATGAAATAGCTAAGAATGCCTGTTCATTTACCTTAAATAGAGAGACATAGTCCAATACACAACCTTCTCCTTCAAGGCCGTAATTCCTCCTTCATCTTCTTCGTAGCTTAATCCTTTGAAGATGACCTCTGTTAGACTTCATACCTGCTCCACTGAGTCCAAAAGGTTGAAGATACCCAAAATAAATAGAAAAATAAAAATTCTTATCAAAAGGCCTTTCCTAGCCAAAGTTATGGCTAACTAAAGTTTTGTCCAGTTACCCCTAGAAAAACTCCACTAAAACTAGCTAACTACCAGTTAACTCCACTAAATCTAGCCACGACGCCAAAAATGGTGCATTCCACCAAACTGCCCGCCAAATGGACCACAACCGCCAGCAAGATTTTTGCATGTGACCGGTGGCACCGTAACTCTCGGAGTTTGTTTAACCACTAAGCTTTTGGGTCCTGGTTTCACATGTGTGGTCACATGGTTAGGGGCTGGCCCCTTTTCCGCCCAACCAAAACTTCATTAAGATTTAAATATAAAACATGACCCATTGATGTTAAGATTCACTGTGCAAGTGGGCTGGTCGAGCCTGTGGGCTTGCAACGGAGAGACCAAAGTTTGAATTCGCGGAGTTGCAAAAAGTTTTGCAGAACTAACCAAATGGAATATTCCAGACAATATTTTAGAGAATATTCTAGGGAATATTCTAGAGAATATTAAAGGGAATATTCTAGAGAATGTTCCAGGGAATATTCCAGAGAATATTCCAGGGAATATTCCTCAGAATATTTTTTTATAATTTTTTTTTTCAAAATTCAAAAATGAAGGTCATTGGGTGATTTTTAAATCGGAATTACTTCACCATATGGAGTCCATTTTTCGAACCATTCGTGGCATCAGAATCAAGAAGATGAGACCTATCCGGACTTTTAGATTCCAACCCAATATGAGCACTTACAAATTTACGCATTTTCCCTATCTCAAACTTGAACTCCTAATCACACCTCCCAAATGAGAGGCTTTTGGTCCCTAAAAGCTTACTGAAATGCTGAACTGAATTGTAGTACAGACAACGAGAGAATGAAAATCCTCTTCTCTTCAGCCCTTCAAACATTTTCTTTGCATGGCAAATGACTTTGAACCATAAATGGAAAGAAATTAACATTTCCCTTCGTGAATGCGCTTGTCCTCCTGTCCACAACTATCTTTCTTGCAATCACATAGAAATTTTCTAGTGAGAAAATTACATAATGAAACTAAACAACGCTACCTTGATCAATGATCTAAGGTGGCTCATACAAACAAGATATTACAGAATAGAATACATGCATACATCCAAAATTTACATATGTACAAAAGGAGTATGGCTTACAGTGTCAAGAAGTCCATCCACTTCTCACCAAGCCACTTCCATGGCGACTTTTGCTGCTGCAACTTTTCCCCATGTGAAACTTACCTTCCCACATCAGTAATGGAATCTGTGGTTCCACCTTTGCTAATCTTCTTGTCCTATTTTTGCATGTGTGTGGGACAATGAGTTGGATGTAAAGTCCAACAATGAGAGACAACATGTCCCTTCTTTTGGCAAAAAGTGCAAATTTTATGTGCCTTCTTTGAACGTAGTCTTTGCTTTATTTGTTTCCTTTGTGCTTTCTTTCTCATCCAGCATCTTGAAACATGATGGTTAAATTGACCATAATATGTGTTGAGATTGCAACAAGATGATGGAGCTTAGTGAAAAGAGTCGCCTTCACTAAGTGGGCCCGCAGGCTATTTTTGGCGCAAGTCTATTTTTAGACTATGTCTATTTTTAGACATATGGATCATGTCTATGGATTGCAGGTTGCTATTTATAGATGATTGGTCAAGTTTGGAAAAATAGATGGACTTCTATTTTTTATCACAGTGTGAGTGATCAAAGTCTATTTTTAGACTGGCTGTCAAAAATCAAAAAGTCAAATATTATTGTCTCATAATAATATTTGGACTATAGACTTGATCTTATTCTCTTGGAGCACTTCAGTTTGAGCTACAGAGGTGGCACACGCAGCTATCAGAAGGAAACATGCTTTTCTTATGAGTCAGTTGAGTTGTTGCATGCATGACTTCAGTGAGAACTCAATCAGTTGAGTTTGGTGGAGTTGATGGAGTTGTGTTCAGTTTGACTTGGTTAAACTAGTTGTAGTTAGTCTAACTGCAAATAGACTAATGATGAGTTGTTAAACTAATTATTAACTCATGATGCAACTAATGAATACATCAATTAACTCAGTTGCATGTCAGTGCATGTTCAGTTCAACAGGGATAGGTGGTAGAGAATCAGATTGCTATCAGTTGTGAGTATAGTTGTGCACCAGATCTTGCACAATCAAGGGATTGAGTATGCCAATGAGTTTGCTCACGTATTTGCCCAGTATTGTAGCCTCTGCTCACGTGAAAAAAAGTGTGAGTGATTCTTTTGAGGTCAAATACGAGTTTGGTAAGCCATTCTCATCAGTTCTTGAGCAGGTATTGAGCAGTGGAGGCAGGCAAGCAGTGGAATAGATTTGGAGATCAGATCTGAGCTATATTGTGTGTAACAGGTGGAGTTGGTACTGGATTGCTTGTGATAAGAATTGTACTTTGTAATGTTACATGTTCTCAATCATTAATATACAGATAGTTGGGGTTTTTAGGAAGACGCTTTCCCCGGGTTACATACTGTGTTAATGTGTGAATGCTCTTGATGTTTTATTGTTATTGATGCTGCTATATTGATGATCAACATAGAGGAGCTTATGTATTGTGTATGTATTCCGCAATAGTACATGATCAGGATAATCTCTGTTGAATATGTGTTAAATTATTCAAAGTTTCTACATGGTATCAGAGCGAGCTAGATAATTGTAGAAAAAGTTTCTACATGGTATCAGAGCTGTTGATCATCAGATCTACTATTCAGGAAGTGTTTACATTCTATTTCTTCAGGCAGAGTCTGTAATTGGGCCAGGTAGCCTCTGGATTCATCCTTCCTTTGGAAGGTGAAATATCCGGTAAAAGCCCATATAGTCAATCTCTGTACAAGAAATATTTTGTTCTCACGAATCTTAGATCCGAGGCAGTTGAGTTGGTTGCTGGTGGAATTCAAACTTGCAGCAGTGCTTTCTTGGTGACAACGCAACAATGTCTTTCAATGGATTGCGATTGGAGTATGCTCTTGAGGGTAGCTCAAACTATATTGCATGGAAGGACAGGATGGAGGCAGTATTGAATGATAACGGGCTGAAGGAGTTCATAGATACGGATATCCCAAAGCCTACTGATGCTACTCAAGCTGATGCTTGGCAAAAGAAGACCGCAAAATGTCGAAGGATTCTGTTGGAGGGAGTGAAGGATCACATTGTGTCCAGCCTCCATGGAAAGGCTACTCCATATTTGATGTGGAAATCAATAACAGAATTATTCCAAAGCAAGAGCGATCAGAGGAAGCTAGCGCTCAAAGATAAACTCAGAAACATAAAATGCGAGAAGGGTGACAATATTCCCAAGTATCTCATGAAGTTCACTCAGTGTCGAGATGAGCTGGGAAGTGTGGGGGTTACTGTCGATGATGACGACTTGGTGAGCTTGGCTCTCCTTGGTCTTCTGAAGAGTTGGCATTCCTATCAGGACTCTGTCAATGGTTGGGAGAAATTGCTAGGATGGGAAAGACTATGGTAGATCTTGTGCAGGAGGAGATCAGGCGGAGTACCAGGGACGGATCTTCGTCAAAGGGAGCTAATGAAGAGAATTGTGCTTTGGCTGCTAAAGCAAAGAAAGGGAAGAGCAAGAAAGCTTCTCAGTCTGGTGTGAAAGGAAAGAATCATGATATGTCCAAGGTGAAGTGTTTTCACTGTCACCAGCACAGACACTATGCCACAAATTGTCCACAGAAGAAGAAGAACAAGCAAGCTGGTGGATCTGCAGGGGGAGAGGTCTTAGCTTCTCAGTTTGAGCTTGATTTTTCATTGATCGCATGCTTGGTTTCAAGTGTGATGGGATCAGTGTGGTTCTTGGATAGTGGTGCGCCTTTTCACATGATCGGAGATAAATATTTGTTCTCTGATCTGGAGGACAAAGATCTTGGAGTGCACATCGAGATGGGCGATGATGGTAGATACAGTGCGACCGGTATCGGTACCATTTCCTTTGAGAGGTAGTCTGGTAAACCCTTTGTATTGAAGAAAGTCATGCATGTTCCAGGATTGAAGAAGAATCTCATCTCAGTAGCAATGTTAGAAGACAAGGCGTATGATGTTGTTTTCAGCAAGGGAAAGGCTTTTCTGCGCAGCAAGACAACCGGTGAGACCCGGAAGATAGGGGTTCGAGTGAGGAACCTTTATCAGTTGCATGTAGATGGATGTGCAGCAATGGCAAGCAAGGCAGAAGGATTGGTGAGCCAGGATGATGGCGAGTTGTGGCACAGGAGATTGGGTCACCTTCACCATGGAGCCCTGAAGATACTGCAACAATCACTACAGGGCTTCCTAAAGGCACACTTGCACAATCCGATCAGTGAAAGGGGTGTACTTTGGGGAAGTTTGTGAAAGCCACCTTTCACAAGAAGGATAGTCGTGCCACGATGATCCTTGAGAGAATTCACACAGGCGTATGTGGACCTTTCTCAGTTGCTTCAACAACAAAACACATGTATTATGTGATTTTTGTTGATGATTTCTCTTGTAAGTGCTGGATCTTCTTCATGTAGAAGAAGAGTGAGACATATTCAAAGTTCTGCGAATTCAAAGCACTGGTCGAGAAGGAGTCGGGGAAGAAGGTGAAGGCTCTTAGGAGCGATAATGGTGGTGAATACATCTCGGATGAGTTCAAGGATTTCTGCAAGGCAGAAGGGATTCGTAGAGAGCTCATAGCTCCCCATAACCCACAGCAGAACGGGGTAGCTGAGCGAAAGAACAGAACGATTGTGGGTGCTGCACGGGCAATGTTGCATGATCAGGGCCTACCCCTTCACTTGTGGGTGGAAGCATGCAATACAACAGTTTATGTGCAGAACCGTTGTCCTCATAGGATACTTGGCATGAGTACACTTGAGGAGACTTATTCTGGTAAGAAGCCTGATCTTTCTCATTTGAGGATTTTCTGTGCTAACGTTTACATGCATGTGACGAAGGATGCTAGGAAGAAGTTGGAGCTGACCGCAGAGGTTGGGATATTTGTGGGGTACACTGATACGCCCCACAACTATTGTGTGTATTTCCCAGACAGTGGTAAAACTGTTGTGCGACGGGATATAAAATTTCAGGAGGAGAAATCCATGAAGCGTTCGCTTGAGAGGGAGCTACACTTGCATCCAGATGAGGAGCTATTAGTTCCTAAGGATGAGCTTCAAGACATGGATCAGCCACAGGACGAGGTTCATGGAGTGGAAGAGACCACTCATGCAGCACCAACCATCAGAGGGCGAAAGCGCTTGACAGAAGCTGAGCGACTGGCTCAAGATGAAGAGAAAGTTGTAGGACCACCTACAGCCCAATGCAGGCAGAGACAGTCACCTAATTGGTACACTGGATACATGGCTCTTATGAGCAAGTGTGTTGTGACTCAGCCATCCTCTTTCGAGGAAGCTGTGGAGGATCCTGCATGGGTAGATGCCATGGTGGAAGAGTATGATTCTATTGTTAGAAACATTGCATGGGATATTGTTCCTAGACTGGAAGGGAAATCAGTGGTGGGTTTGAGATGGATCTACAAAGTTAAGAAGGCAGCTGACGGGAGTGTGGAGAAGTACAAGACAAGATTTGTTGCCCGAGGCTTTTCACAGATTGAGGGGATCGATTATGAGGAGACCTTTGCACCTGTCGCAAGGTATTCTTCCATATGGATGATTCTTGCTCTCTCAGTGCAAATCGGATGGCACATTCATCAGATGGATGTGAAGATTGCATTCCTCAATGGAGTCATTGAGGAGGAGGTGTACATTGAGCAACTCGAAGGCTTTGAGGTCTTCAGCAGCGAGTCGCATGTGTGCAGGCTCAAGAGAGAGCTGTATGGGTTGAAGCAAGCACCATTTGCTTGGTACACACGGATAGACAGCTATTTCATAGGAATTGGATTCTCCAAGAGCGAGGCGGATCCTGACCTATACCAGATTGTGGTGGAGGGTAAGTTGCTTATCATTGTACTGTATGTTGATGATTTGATTCTAACGGGTGATGAGTTGTTGATATTGTCATGCATGAAGGATCTTACTACAGAGTTTGAGATGAAGGACTTGGGCCTCCTTCACTATTTCCTAGGATTGGAAATATGGCAGCGCAGTGGTGGATTGTTTGTTTCTCAGGGTAAGTATGCTCGGGAGATACTTGAGAAGTTCAACATGCATGGCTGCAAGCCTGTTGATACTCCTCTTCTTGGAGGTTGGAGGAAGGAGGATGCCGCTTCAGGAGAAGAAGTGGATGCCACTGTTTATCGAGAGTTGGTGGGGTCGCTGATGTATTTGGTCAATACACGACCCGATATATGCTATGCAGTTAACCAGCTTTCACAAGCTATGGTTAAGCCTACCAAGCTCTTCTGGAAGGCGGGCAAGCATGTATTGTACTACTTGAGAGGCACATCGGGATATGGTTTGTGGTATAGATAGGAGGATGAGGTGAAGATATGTGACTTCACGGATGCAGATTGGGCAGGGAGCCCAATGGACAGAAAGATCACATTAGGAGGGGTCTTCAGTATTGGATCGACAACAGTTTCTTGGTACAGCAGGAAGCAGAGATCCGTGGCACTCAGTTCAGCGGAGGCCGAGTATATGGTAGCAAGTTTGGTTACATGCGAGGCTATATGGATGAGGAAGATCCTAGTTGGTTTGTTCAGTTCTCATTTGGATCCTACTGTGATTTACTGTGATAACCAGAGTTGCATTAAACTCTCGGCTAATCCTGTATTTCATGATAGATCTAAACATATTGACATCAGGTACCATCATATCAGAGATTGTGTGCAGCGGAGGATCATGTTGCTTTCATACATTCCAACGGAGGATCAGGATGCTGATATTCTGACGAAGGCTCTCACCAGGAGAAAATTCGAGTACCACCAAGGCAGGATACGGGTTGCTGATAATCCATAACTTGTCGAGAGGGAGTGTTGAGATTGCAACAAGATGATGGAGCTTAGTAAAAAGAGTCGCCTTCACTAAGTTGGCCCGCGGGCTATTTTTGGCGCAAGTCTATTTTTAGACTATGTCTATTTTTAGACATATGGATCATGTCTATGGATTGCAGGTTGTTGTTTATGGATGATCGGTCAAGTTGGGAAAAATAGATGGACTTCTATTTTTGATCACAGTGTGAGTGATCACAGTGTGAGTGATCAAAGTCTATTTTTAGACTGGCTGTCAAAAATAGAAAAGTCAAATATTATTGTCTCATAATAATATTTGGACTATAAACTCGATCTTATTCTCTTGGAGCACTTCAGTTTGAGCTACAGAGGTGGCATATGCAGCTGTTAGAAGGAAATATGCTTTTCTTATGAGTCAGTTGATTTGTTGCATGCATGACTTCAGTTAGAACTCAATCAATTGAGTTTGGTGGAGTTGATTGTGGGGTTCATGGAGTTGTGTTCAGTTTGACTTGGTTAAACTAGTTGTAGTTAGTCTAATTGCAAATAGACTAATGATGAGTTGTTAAACTAATTATTAACTCATGATGCAACTAATGAATACATCAGTTAACTCAGTTGCATGTCAGTGCATGTTCAGTTCAACAGGGACAGGTGGTAGAGAATCAGATTGCTATCAGTTGTGACTATAGTTGTGCACCAGATCTTGCACAATCAAGGGATTGAGTATGCCAATGAGTTTTCTCACGTATTTGCCTAGTATTGTAGCCTCTGCTCACGTCCAACAAAGTGTGAGTGATTCTTTGGAGGTCAAATACGAGTTTGGTAAGCCATTCTCATCAGTTCTTGAGCAGGTATTGAGCAGTGGAGGCATGCAAGCAGTGGAATAGATTTGAAGATCAGATCTGAGGTGTATTGTGTGTAACAGGTGGAGCTGGTACTGGATTTCTTGTTATAAGCATTGTACTTTGTAATGTTGCATGTTCTCAATCATTAATATACAGATAGTTGGGGTTTTTAGTGAGATGCTTTCCACGGGTTACATACTGTGTTAATGTGTGAATGCTCTTGATGTTTTATTGTTATTGATACTGCTATATTGATGATCAACGTAGAGGAGCTTATGTATTGTGTATGTATTCCGCAATAGGACATGATCAGGATAATCTCTGTTGAATATGTGTTAAATTATTGAAAATTTCTACAATATGTACAAGAAATATTTCTTCCATTAAAGCATGTAAAATTTTCATGCCTTGCAGAAACACAATCAAATTGATCATGAGAAGATGTATACCTCTTGTGCTGCTTTGCATGTTCATCCTTTTTGCCTCCATTAGGAGATGATCTAGTGGAGGCTCTAGTTTTCAATTGTAGACTACCATCATCGTTCTTGTCTTGAACACTGCTTAAAATTGCATGCTTGCCATAAGCTGCATGTCTATCATCTTCTTACTGCAACAAAGGCTTAAAGCAATGGAAATCATCTTTGAAACAAATTTGACATATTTGCCTCATGGAACTTGGAACAAAAGTTCTCTTTGAATTAGCCTCACACGCCTTCATGGCTTTTGAGTCTTTGCCATTAGATTTCACATAACCAAGTCTAAGATTCTTGGGTCGTTCCTCAATAGAAAGGGGTTCAATCATGCCTTTGTTGGCATTATGTTTCAAGTGTTGTCCTTGATGGCAACTCACTCAGAGGTTGGTACAGGTGCTCAGAGGTTGGTACAGGTGATGGCAACTTGATCAGAGGACAGATCTCAGTACAGCAGGACAAGAAAGAGATATACGCAGGTTCAGCAAGGAGAATCCGCGTGTACACGCAGGTTGGCTTCAGTAAAAGCGCGTACATGTGAAAAGTACCTTTGGTCCGTGGTAGTTAGACCTTGGAAGTTGTGCCTATGGTTTTTGGACCATAATGTCTCGACGGACGTGTTGATCGCTAGTTTCGAGGTTGATGGTATTGTGTTTCTATGGTTTTGGCTCTTGGTATTGAACAAGGCCTAAGGCTATATAAGGAGAAGATCACTAGGCAAAGAAGCATGGATTGTGGGTGGCTGACGCAGTGAGAGGATCTGGTATTGCTGGTTATCTGTTCGGGACGCTTGGTAAGGGTCGGATCTGACAGCAAAGGCAGAAGTAATCATTTCTAGATCTGCACGCGGGTTGCCTTTGGAGAAAGCGCGTATACACGCGGTTTTGGTACAGTGAAGTAGCGTATGCATGATAAGGGTTGATATTTCAGGTTGTTGCTGATTCTGGTGGTTGTTGCAGAGTTCTAGATTCTGGTTTGGGTTCTGTGTTCTTGATGACAGGGTTTCAGTGATTCGGTATTGGGTTGTTTAATGAATTATGATGCGAGTATAAGTTGATGATTGTATTGCGGTAATGTTTGCTTTGTACTCTTGGATCCAGTCTGAAAATTGATGAAACGTGGTCCCTGAAGGTTGTAGGGTCAGCACCTACGTACTAGTAAATGGATCAGCTAGTACAAGAGCTGAGGGGGTTGTAGCTCCCTTCCAAAAGTAGTTGGAAAACGAGAGAGAGGGTTGTAGCCCTCTGCAGGTTGTAGCCTGCATACTGGTAAAGGACTGCACCAGTATATTGTAAAAGAAGTTTCTCATTAAAGAAGAAAGAGACGAATTGCAGCAGGTGGTTTTCACCCACATTGGGTTTCCACCTTATATCATGGTGTTCATGTGTGTGGCTCTTGTGTGATGTTCTGTTCTGTTATACTGCACCTGTTTACTGCTAAATTGCTTAATAATGTTCTGATGCATTTACTGAAGATAAGATTAACTGAATCATAAGATATCTGCATATACGCTAGTTGCTTTAGACACAGTCGCGTGTACACGCGGGTTCACTTAACTGAAGTCGCGTATATGTTTCTGAGTATGAAATTGAAAAGGTTTTATTGATCTGATAATACTGATTCACCCCCCCTCTCAGTATTATTTCCAACAATTGGTATCAGAGCAGGTCCTTCAGAGGAAGCTTGATCGCTTGAAGGAAAAGATCCATCAAAATGGCTAATCCAGAAAGAGAGGCACACATCAGGCCACCAGTCTTTGACGGGAACAATTTTACTCACTGGAAGATAAGAACCACTGCATATCTACAGTCTCTTGGAGCAGAAGTTTGGGGACTCATAGAAGGAGGATACAAATTCCCATCAGCAACTCCTACAGATCCAGCAGAGAAAAAGCAATATGAGCTCAATGCCAAAGTAGTTAATGTCCTATTGAGTACTTTGACTCAATCAGAATTTATGAAGATCATGCATCTCAAATCAGCTAAGGAAATATGGGACAAAATCGTTACAAGCTACGAAGGAGATGATCAGGTAAAAATAGCGAAGCTTCAAACTCTCAGAATCCGGTATGAAACTCTTAAGATGCGAAGTAATGAAAGCGTAGCTAATTATTTCCTGCGTATGGATGAGATTGTGAATTGTATGAGGGATCTGGGTGAAGAATTTGAGGAAGTTGTCTTAGTTCAAAAGGTTTTGAGATCTCTGTCTACTAAATTTGATTCTAAAGTATCTGCCGTAGAAGAAAAGGAGAATGTGCGAAAAATTACCATGTCACAGCTTCACGAGATCTTAACTGCTTTTGAAATGCGACTAGAGGTACCACCAGAGGCCGCATTCGAAGTGTCAGAGGAAGAAGATGAGGTAAATTTTGTCAAGAATCTTGAACGGGGAACTGGACGGTTCAAAGATAAGCTGCCTTTCAAATGTTTTCTATGTGGTAGAGTTGGTCACTATGCTGCTAGATGTCCTCATAACAAAGAAAGGATATATGAAGAAGATGGTAGAAGCTATTATTCCCATATTAAAAGTTCATTTAATGATAGTGAAGATATTAGAAGTCTCATGGCGCACAAGAAGAAGAATGCTTCATCCAATGATAGCGAGGATATTAAAAGTCTCATGGCACATGAAGAGAAGAATGCAGAAACTGAAGAAGCTGCCAAATTAAAAGAACTATTGGAAACAGAAACCAGGGTAAGGGAGAAATTGCAGGATATAGCAAAAGATCAGAGCACAACTATTCAGAGACTTGAATCAAAGATCCTCTCTCTAAAAGAATATCTTGAAGATCAAGAACATGAAGTGATCAAACTAAAGCGACAAGTAGAAGAAGGGAGAAAAGTTGAAGAAGACCTAAGGAAGCAGTATCTGAAAAAGGAAGAACAACATCAAGTTGAGGTAAATATCTTGAAAGGTAAACTAGAAGAAAAGGATAAGCTTTTACGATTTCAAGATAGTTCTAAAGTCTTGGATGATATTCTTAATAGTCAAAGATCTCCTGCTATCAAGACTGGTCTTGGTTTTCATGAATATGTTGAAGGTGAATCTAGTTCACAAGGTGAGACAAGAAACTCTAATGAGAAATCTGAAATGCTCAAGGAACAACCAAGAAAAGAAATTCCTCAAGGAAGATCCTTTACTCCTAACTATGGACGTGATAGACGATTATTTCCTCCGCTGAATAAAGTTGAATGTTATGTATGTCATAATCTTGGACATGTTGCAGCCAGATGCAGAAGTAGAATGGTTCAAGAAAGATCATCTCATCCCAGGTATTTCAGAGGGTATTGCTTTGCCTGTAATGCATATGGACACAAAGCAATTGATTGTGATAGAAGGAACATGAAAAATATAAGGTGTTATACATGCAACAACTATGGGCATAAAGCAAGGGAATGCAGAAGCAGATTTCAAAATTCAAGACAAGGGGACCATACATCATCACAGTTGCAGGAATTGAAGAAGACAGAGACAGAAAGGTGTGGGATAACTCAGTCAGCTGACATAACAGACACAGGGGAATCTGAAAGTGATGAAATTCAGTATTCCATCCTGCATACGCTGATATAATGAAGACAAGTCGCGTATATACGCGAGTTACAGGCTGCAAAGTCGCGTATATGAAGAAAGGGCAGCAGAACAGACCCAGGTTCAGTCATGGTTGGCTCAGGCTCAGGGGGAGCAGCACAGACTCAGGAAATGGTTCAGACATGGTTGGCTCACACTCAGGGGGAGAATATTCTTCAAATAATTCATTGTTGGCACTATAAGTTGATGATACATCTTGTTGTTTGATCAAAGGAATGATATTGCAGGCTGATGCTTATGATACAGATCTGAATGGCTGGTCTTAGAACTTGCATCTGCTCAAGGGGAGCGTGGATAGATTGGTACACTTTGGCATATACAAAGGGGGAGCCAAATCAGAAACTTCAGCATGTACTCAGGGGGAGTATGGACAGCAGTATGGACAGTAGAAGGTATACCAAAGAAGAGCATATCTTGGTACGCCCTTTGCCCTTGATGTCAAAGGGGGAGAATGACTTGGTGTGGTGGTTGCCATCAAGTCCAAAGGGGGAGATTGTTGGCATTATGTTTCAAGTGTTGTCCTTGATGGCAACTCACTCAGAGGTTGGTACAGGTGCTCAGAGGTTGGTACAGGTGATGGCAACTTGATCAGAGGACAGATCTCAGTATAGCAGGACAAGAAAGAGATATACGCAGGTTCAGCAAGGAGAATCCGCGTGTACACGCAGGTTGGCTTCAGTAAAAGCGCGTACATGTGAAAAGTACCTTTGGTCCGTGGTAGTTAGACCTTGGAAGTTTTGCCTATGGTTTTTGGACCATAATGTCTCGACGGACGTGTTGATCCCTAGTTTCGAGGTTGATGGTATTGTGTTTCTATGGTTTTGGCTCTTGGTATTGAACAAGGCCTAAGGCTATATAAGGAGAAGATCACTAGGCAAAGAAGCATGGATTGTGGGTGGCTGACGCAGTGAGAGGATCTGGTATTGCTGGTTATCTGTTCGGGACGCTTGGTAAGGGTCGGATCTGACAGCAAAGGCAGAAGTAATCATTTCTAGATCTGCACGCGGGTTGCCTTTGGAGAAAGCGCGTATACACGCGGTTTTGGTACAGTGAAGTAGCGTATGCATGATAAGGGTTGATATTTCAGGTTGTTGCTGATTCTGGTGGTTGTTGCAGAGTTCTAGATTCTGGTTTGGGTTCTGTGTTCTTGATGACAGGGTTTCAGTGATTCGGTATTGGGTTGTTTAATGAATTATGATGCGAGTATAAGTTGATGATTGTATTGCAGTAATGTTTGCTTTGTACTCTTGGATCCAGTCTGAAAATTGATGAAACGTGGTCCCTGAAGGTTGTAGGGTCAGCACCTACGTACTAGTAAATGGATCAGCTAGTACAAGAGCTGAGGGGGTTGTAGCTCCCTTCCAAAAGTAGTTGGAAAACGAGAGAGAGGGTTGTAGCCCTCTGCAGGTTGTAGCCTGCATACTGGTAAAGGACTGCACCAGTATATTGTAAAAGAAGTTTCTCATTAAAGAAGAAAGAGACGAATTGCAGCAGGTGGTTTTCACCCACATTGGGTTTCCACCTTATATCATGGTGTTCATGTGTGTGGCTCTTGTGTGATGTTCTGTTCTGTTATACTGCACCTGTTTACTGCTAAATTGCTTAATAATGTTCTGATGCATTTACTGAAGATAAGATTAACTGAATCATAAGATATCTGCATATACGCTAGTTGCTTTAGACACAGTCGCGTGTACACGCGGGTTCACTTAACTGAAGTCGCGTATATGTTTCTGAGTATGAAATTGAAAAGGTTTTATTGATCTGATAATACTGATTCACCCCCCCTCTCAGTATTATTTCCAACAGCCTTGTGTATGCTTGCCTAATCCTTTGCCTTCATAACCCATCTTAATCATTAACTTGGATCCTAATCCCCTTGTATGCTCTTCGAAAGATCCAACACATATTTCTAAAGAGGAAATTGAAGACAATTCAGAATGGATTACCTCTCTCTCACACATGTTCTTGGTCAAAAGCCTCATGGGATTGATGAAACTACAACTCCATATAATGCAATCTTTGAAGAATTTCTTCCTTCTCTTGCTTCATGGCCAATAATTTCTCACAAAGCTCCATGCTTTCCCTTTGTTAGGCCAGGTAATAACTCCATAAGGAAAAAAATGATTCCTGTGTTCTATTCCATCAGGTAGGTCTTCATTATATACATGAGGGAGAGATTGTTCAGTTCATCTCCCGATGACTGTTCATATTTCTTATTTATCTATTTACATATATTCACCCAATCACAAGGATTAGGTGTCAACATTCCCCTCTTAGTCTGAAGGGATGTTGTCCAGTCCAAGCATCATTCTGAATTGTTCAAGATTTTCTCTTCCAAGTGCTTTGGTGAAGATGTCTTCAATTTTCTCATTTGTGGAACAATGACGGGGATGGATTGTTTTGGCCTCAACATGATGTCGAATCAGATGATATTTAGCATTGATGTGCTTCGTTCGATCATGGAACTTTGGGTTATTGGCTAACTTTATTACAGAGGTATTGTAAATCATGAGTGGAGTTGATTATACTTGTTTTACCTGCAAATATTCAAGAATTTTCCTGAGCCACACAATTAATTTTGTTGCTTCAGCTGCTACCACATATTTAGCTTCTATTGTGGAATCTGTTGGAACTGATTGTTTGCGTGATCTCCAAGAGATAGCTCCTAATCCAAGACTCATAGCATATCTTGAAGTGGATACCCAAGTTTCTTTGTCTCCATCAAAGTCTGAATCAGAGTATCCAATCAAGCTGAAGTCGTCCACCTGTGTATACTTGATTCCAAAATCTTAAGTTCCCCTCAAGTACCTTAGAACTCTTTTTTTAGTAGACCAATGTCCCTCACAAGGCTTTTGCATAAACCTGGAGAGGATTCCAACCACAAACGAAATGTCTGGTCTGGTAGTAGTTAGGTAGTTGAGACTTCCTACAAGTTGTCTATACTTTATTGCATCTTCAAATTCTTTTCCTTCAATAGATGTGAGCTCTAAGTTTTGTTCCATTGGAGTAGTAAGAGGATTGCACTCTTTCATGCCAAACCTATTCAACAGATCTCCAATGTATTTCTTTTGAGAAAGAAATATGGACTTCAGATGTTGGGTTACTTCAATGCCATGATAGTAATGAACATAGCCCAAATCAGTCATTTCAAAACTTTTCTCCAATTCCTTCTTTATGGATGCAATGTATCTTTCATTGTTCTCTATCATCAAAATATCATCTACATATACCACAATATATACAACTATTTTGCTAACTTTCTTGACAAATAAAGTTGCATCATCAAGATCATAATGTTTGAAATTGAGTTTCAGAAGATGCTCAGTTAGTTTTTCATACTAGGCTCGCAGTTCTTGGTTGAGGCCATACAAGGACTTCACCAGTTTTCATAATTTATGTTCATGTCCTTTCACAGTAAATCCTTCAGGCTCAGACATAAAAACATTCTCTTTTAGATCTCCATTTAAGGAAGCAGTTTTTACATCCATTTGGTGGACTTTCCAACCGTTCTGAGCTGCTAGTGCAAAGAGTGTTCAGATGGTAGCCCATTTTGCTATGGGGGAAAAAGTATCCTCATAATCAACCCCTTCCTTCTGTGCAAAACCTTTTACCACAAGCCTATCTTTGTGCATGTCAAGTGAGCCATCAACTTTATACTTGTTCTTGTAGACCCACTTGCAGCCAATTGGTTTGGTTCGTAATGGAGGATTAACTAGCTTCCAAGTGCCATTCTTTATGAGGGCATCATACTCCTTTTGCATTGCTTCTTTCCATTCATCATGAGAAGCAGCTTCTTTGAAGGAAGTTGGTTCAAAATATGTAGACAAGTTCAATTCACAATCATAAGAAACATACATATCAACAGGTGAATTACAGTAATCCACATCACCTCCATTTTGCCGATTTGAATTTCTAGTTCCTGTCTTTCCAACCTCATCACGATGAACACTTTGAAGTGTCTTTGTCAGCCACTTTATAGGGCCTTTTTCAGATGGTCGAGGCTGCTCCGTTGATTGAGTTGGGACTTAATCAAGATTGAGTCTCCCAATTCTTTTAATCACATCACTTAAAGCATCATCCATTGTTGAAGTTTCATGCGGTGGAGAGTGTTCTTCAGAAGAAGATTCCACATGTTGATCTAGTATAGGAATCCCCCCTTCAAGATGTGGAATTTGATTATCAAATTCTTGAAATGATTTTTATTTTGCCAATCTATCCAAGCGATCAAGTTGCCGCTCAACAACATTGTCAGTTTTGGATGATTCAAGAAAAAGTACATCTCTAAATACAAAAAAAATCTTATTTACTTCATCAAAGAGGTGGTATGCTTTGGAGGTATTTTAATACCTCAGAAAGATACACTTACGACTTCTAGCACCAAGTTTGTTTCTATGTACCTTTGATATCAAGGCATAAAAGTTGGAACCAAAGACCCTGAGATGCTTTACTGAAGGAACATATCCATACCGCATTTCATATGGGGTCTTGTTTCTTATAGCATTAGATGGACATCTATTCTTTATATATGAAGCACATAGAACAACATCAGCCCAAAACAATATCTTTACATTTTTGAAGAAGAGCATGGATTGTACCATATTTAAGATTGTCCTATTCATTCTTTCAGCTACACCATTCTGTTGGGGATTATAAGGCATAGTTGTTTGATGTTTGATCCCATGTTGGCGAAGATAGTTTTAAAATTCATTTGATGTGTATTCTTTTCCATTATTAGTGTGAATAGTCCTAATATGAGATTGTGCATCATTTTCAATCCATTTATGAAAATTCTTGAGTGTTTGAAAAACATCAGATTTGTTCTTCAATAAATAAACCCATCACATTCTGGTGTAGTCATCACTAAATACCATGATATATTTATTTCCATTTGCAAAAGGAACAGGAATTGGACCACATAAATCTGAATGAATGAGTTCAAGTTTTCTATATGCTCTTGAATGTGAATCATGAAAAGACTGTTTGCTATGCTTTCCTAGAATGTAAGCATCACATTGCTTAAGTTTACTAGGAATAGTAGGCAAACCAACAACACCATTTTTCTTCGACAAGCAGAGAATGTCATAGTTCTAATGTCCAAATGTAGCATGCCATAATAAACTTGATGGAAGTTTACCTTCTTCATGATGAGAATTGTATGAGAAATGTTGTGCATGAGCAGAGGTTCCTTGTAGCTTGAGAAGCCTTTCTTCTTCTATTCCCCTCATGACAAGTGAGTGGTTAGATGCTTTTCTTACCTCAAGCTTGCCATCAAACATATGAATTGAGTGACCTTTCTGGCGGATGCGGACCAAGGACAACGAGTTTCTCTTGAGATGTGGGAGATATAGAACATGATGCACAAGAAAGTCTGGAAGACCAGGCAGTTTAAGCCTGATTCTGCCAAGCCCTGATGGCTTGATTTTTGATTGGTCTGCAAAGTATACTGTTCCATCAACATTGTCAGTGAAATCTTCAAAAAAATCTTTTCTATGAGTCATGTGGCAGGTTGCTCCTCAATCAAGCAACCAATCATTTTTCCAAGAAGCAAATAAAGCATTAAATAAATCTTCATTTACTCCCATGTTACATTTTGCCACAACATAGTGAGCAGATTTAGGTGCTTTACCTTTGTCTATATCATTAGTTTTACCTTTCTGTTGGTTTTTTTTCTGCTCAATTTGGTCCCATGGTAGCTTGCATGTAGAGGCATCATGTGATCCATTTCTTTTGCAGCGTATGTAGTGCAAATCTGCCTTTTCTTCTTGAGAATGTCTGCCCCACTGCCTCTGAAATATCTTCTTCTTCCTCTTCGACCACCTCTTCCTCTTATAGAATCTTGAGCAGGATGCTTTTCTTTATGACCAAGGCACACAACCTCTTGAAAAGATTCAGGGGTTGCCTTCTTTCCAAAAGCTTTCTCTCTTTCAGCAAACTTTTTCACAAGAGAGTCAAAGGTTATATCTTTGAGATTTCCATTTGCTTGTAATGACTCAAGATAATTGGAGTAAGTAGGATAAAGTGCCTTGAGAAAAGTGTTAAGAGGAATATCCAATTCAACCTTAGTGGATTTGATATCATGCATTATAGACTTTACTTCAGATGCAAGAGCAAGATGATCGTTATTTTGCAGTTCAAAAGTGAAGAGTTTAATCATGAGTTGAACAACTTAAAGTGTAGAATGTGAGTCATAAAGTTCTTTCAGCTTTTGTAAGGCTTCAAAGGCAGTTGAATATGACGAAATATGGCGACTCACCTCTTCATTTACAGATGGCGATTAAATCATAAGCTTTTTTGTTCTTGTTTTCCCAAATGATGAGCTATTTGTATGAGGTAGGATGTACTGGTTCATTGTCTCCGTCTCCGACACACACTCCTTCCACAACTCATTGAAAATGAGGGTGTGTTTTATCATCCGAACACCAATATCATGCAGTTAGCATACCAAAAATAAGGGGCTCAATACAATTCCATGTGTTAAACAGAGTTAATAGTACACATTTTACATGTCAAAAAGACTTCAATGTATATACCAAAAAACTTCAAAGTATATGCCAACGATAATGATATCATCTGAAACACGAAAAACATATGAATTTTATGTGTTTAGATTAACAAAACCCTGAAACAAAGCTCAGTTCGCTACACTAAGCAAATGCACTACTATGCATCTTTAAAAATGATGGAGAAAATTTGTTGTTTGATGGGAGAGCACAGCCTTCAATCTTCAATAGTGGCTCTCTCACTCACATATATACCATCCAAAAACTTTCAAATATCCTTCTTCTTCACATGACATTTTTGATTAATCAAGGAAGTAGATTGAGATACGGGTTCAATATCGTTTCTAGGCCAGTCTGTTCACTAAATCATTGGTCGAAAATTGGTCTCTTATCATTTTCCTGAACTGGAGAAAGTTCACCACCAATTCCAAAATACAAGCATCCAGATCGACAACAAGACTACTATCAGGCTACAATTTATCCCTTAAGGCACTGCACTCCTCCACAACCAGAGGAGTTTCGACCTTGAATTCCTTCAACTCACCTTGGTTGGTCTTCAGCGTTGCAGTTGTTGTTGGTTAGCAGCGTTCTGTCAGTCCAACATTAAAAAATACTAGAGGAGCGTTATGTGGAAAACTTGAAAGCGTCATTCACACATCATATACCAGCATTAAAAAATATCGGAGCAACGTTATGTGGAAAACTTGAAACAACGTTTATATTGATCATTTATTCGAAAGTGTAAATATTACCCAAGAAAAGAACCCTTTCTTGAATAGTTAGAACCTTGGCTGAGGCAATGGCTTTCAGTGATGGCGGAAACTCAACTCACGCACCAGCGTTCCTCAAATGGACTGTATGGGCTCACGCTAATTGCGGAGGCGATAGCTTTTAGTGGAATCAATATGGAAGAAAATGTTTATGGACTTAATGCGCTTTGATTCCTTTGAACGGTATGGCAGAAAACGTTTATGGATAGTCCAGAGAACCAGAGAGTGCAGGTAGTGTCAGGCTCTGAATTATATGGACAGAAAATTGTATGGAGGAGCAACGCTTATATGTGGAGAGTAGACTAGGGAGTTACAAGGGACATAAGAGCTAAAAAAACGAGCTGACTCTGATACCATGTCAAGCCAGGTAGTAACTCCATAAGGCAAAAAATGATTCGTGTGTTGTATTCCATCAGGTAGGTATTCATTGTATACACGAGGGCGAGACTGTTCAGTTCATCTCCCGATGACTGTTCATATTTCTTATTTATCTATTTACATATATTCACCCAATCAAAAGGATTAGGTGTCAACACTCTTCTATCCTCAAACATGATCTACACCATATCCTTCAATATAAGGAATTCACGCTTCATATCCTCATCGAAGAACATTGTGAAGGATGAAAACTCACTTGTAGAAGTTGTCATTATGATGTCAATGAACAAATTAACTTCAAAAATGTTCTTAAATCTTTTCAAAACAAATGACAAAGCTTTTTCACCCAAATGTCTTTACAGCCATCACATATTCAAGCAGCCAACAACACGCAAATCAAGTGAAAATATTGTTCAAGCAACCAACAACAAACCAACTCAATTGAAAATATTGGAGTGGTTTTGAGGTCCTTTGGGGTAAGGAAAATATCTTCTATTCCTTTTTGTCTTCTCTGACACTTAGCTAATCAGTAGTTATCCCCAAAGTTCAGCAAACTCAAACAACTTGCCAATCTTCTACACTGCTTTAAACACCTTCCAAGCTATACAACCAAGCTATTGTGATGTCAATCAATCAAACCAAGTGCTCTGATACCAACCTGATCTAAAAATGGAAGGTACTCGAAAAAGGGTGCAAGGTATCCATTTTCATTTATGTAAATGAGTGCGAAAATACTCCAAGTTTAAATCTGAAATTGTGAGAACTTCTTATTTCTAATACAGAGATAGACTGTAGGGGAATTTACTGGATATGTCACCTCTAAAAAGAGGATGAGATCCAGAAGCTACCTAGCCCTCTATAGACTCTACCTAAAGAACTAATAGAAGTAAACACTCAGATTGAATTAAAAAAGAACCTTGCTTGAACTTGACGTTATGCAGAATTTTAGCTTGAAAGAGGTGTATGTATTTTCTTCTTTTTATGTGTTTTAAGTTTATTTGTTTTGCTGAAACTTAACATATATATCAACAAGATAATTCAGCCATATAATATTAAAACACAACATCAATATAATATAGGAGATCACCCCAACTCTGGGGCTACATCTCCTTTGAGCTTCATTAACATGACTAGACTCTTTGGGATTAAGGTAATTAAATTCTTTTACAAGCTTCATACTTAAGCACAATGAATCCAAAAATGATTCAAAGGGCTGAGAATGCCATTTTAAATCCCTTTAATGGCTGTCCAATTATTGCAAATAGCTTAAGGCTTCCATGGATACACATCCTTCTGTCGGTGCACTAAGCTTCTCTGCTATTCTAAATGGCACAAACTCCATCAAATTCCTATTTCTATCACTAAAATCACTACTTCTATATCCAATAATAATTAGACACCAAATACCAACTGATTAATTGCATACATCAAGCACAACATCCCAAAAAATGGCTCTCCTCCACAGTTTGCCCATGGCTACCCACGACTTCACATCAACTTCTCAAGCTGTAGAAGTACTCAAAATTATATGGAATAACTTCAATTGGTTCCAAAATGACTAAAGTAGTCAATATAGAGTTTTGTTTCATTAGAAACGACCTCCAGCTGCTTCGGTTTCGCCTACACACGCTGTTGGCACCCCTGGCACTCGAGTCAAGGAAAACTTCTCTACTGAGTTTTTGACCTCTAAAGGTCTTTAATACTTGTTAAAACCTCTACAAATGGATTAGGAATGATTTTTTTAGTCAATAATGACCACTGGTTCACTGCAAATGTCCTCTAGCTCCCCTTGCTAGGCCCTTAACTGCTACTGATCAAATCGACAAAAATGGTCTCTAGAACTTAAATGAAGCTTTTCAGCTTTCTAATATTCTTAAAAAGCTTTGAAAACTACCTAAACAGATTCATAAGGTATGAAATAGCTAAGAATGCATGTTCATTTACCTTAAACAGAAAAACACAGCCCAATACACAACCTTCTCCTTCAAGGCCCTAATGGCTCCTTCATCTTCTTCGTAGCTTAATCCTCTAAAGATGACCTTCGTTAGACTTCAGACCTACTCCATTGGGTCCAGAAGGTTGAAGAGACCGAAAATAAAAATAAAAATCGCATCAAAAGGCCTCTCCTAGGCAAAGTTATGGCTAACTGAAGTTTTGTCCAGTTACTCCTAGAAAAACTCCATTAAAACTAGCTAACTACCAGTTAACTCCACTAAATCTAGCCACGGAGATGAAAATGGAAGATTCCACCAAACTTCCCACCAAATGGACCACAATCGTCGACGGGATTTTTGCATGTGACCGGCGGCGCCGTAATCATTGGAGTTTGTTTAACCACCAAGATTTTAGGTCCTGGTTCTGCGTGCGTGGTCACATGGTTAGGGATTGGCCCCTTTTCTGACCAACCAAAACTTCATTAAGATTTAAATATAAAACGTCACCCATTGATGTTAAGATTCACTGTGTAGGTGGGCTGGTTGGACCCGTGGGCTTGTAGCAGAGAGACCAGGGTTTGAATCCACAGAGTTGCAAAAAGTTTTGTCGAACCAACCAAATGGAATGCTCTAGAGAATATTCTAGAGAATATTCTAGGGAATATTCTAAGGAATATTCCTCAAAATATTTTATCTTTTACCTTTTTTCAAAATTCAAAAAATGAAGGTCATTTGGCGATTTTTAAATTGGAATAACCTCTCCACACGGATTCCATTTTTGGAACCGTTCACATTACCGGAATAAAGAAGACGAGACCTATCCAGTCGTTCAGGTTCCAACCCAATCTAAGCACTTTCAAATTTGAGCATTTTCTCTAGCTCAAACTTGAGCTCTTGATCATGCTTGAAGGATGATGTTTCTTCCGGTGCATAAATCCGTCGGAAAAGAGAAAAGACACATAGAAGGGGAATTTTCTACTCACAGAAATTTTCAACATAAGTTTGAACTTCTCACTTACCTGGCAGTAATGTTGAGCTATGACTAGAGGGGTCAGTTCAACAATTTGGGTGAGATGGCATCAAATGGTCTTAGATATCATGGTAGGTTGGAAGGTGGTTCCAACTATGTCATATGGAAGACCAAAATATTCGATGTTTTCGAAGAGTACGATCTCGAAGCCTACATGTAGTATACCTAGGGGGGATAGTATGGGGTATAGAGGGAGGTACCCAAGGGGATAATGTAATAATGGGATGGACCACAATTAATAAATAAAGTGGTTAACCTGTATCATGTAAGGGACCAGAAGTAGTAATGTGATAAACCCATTTATTAGTTATATGGTATTGAGAGAACCATGGTAATGACCCATGGTATTTTATGTATGAATCCTTTATAGAGGTTAGAGACTCCCCATTGAGAGATGTCAAGGATTATTGTATTGGAAAGCATTTGGCATGTGGAGTGTTCTCCTTCCCTAAGGAGTGATTGTATGGTGTTACCCTACCTCAAGGGTTTGATCAATAAAGAAGCATTTCTACCTATTTATCTCTCGTTATTTTTAAGTATACTTTCATTGTCATATATTTATAGGCCAGATCTATTACAAGTGGTATCAAGGAAGGAGAACACTCCACAAGGCATATGCTAGCCAATACAATAATGTTTGACATATCCCAATGGGGAGTCTCTAGCCTCTATATAGGATTCATATATACAATACCGTTGGTCATTACCATGGTTCTCTCAATACCATATATCTAATACCATGGGCTTATCACATTACTACTTGTGGTCCCTTACATGATGGGCGTTAACCACTTTATTTATTAACTATGGCCCATCCCATTATTACATTATTCCGTTAGGTACCTCCCTATGTACCACATACTATCCCCAAAGGTATACTAAACGACGTCAAGAGTGTTTTGGATGTTCTTGCTGACAATGATCAAAAAAAAAGGAGAAGGCCAAAAAGGGGAAGGCAAAGAAGTTCGAGATAATGTGCGAAGGCGAAGAAGTCCGAGATCATGTGGTCTCACAATTACAGGGAAAAGATACAACCCGACAGATTTGGGAAGCTTTGTCTTCACTGTATGAAGTCTCTTCCAAACAACAGAAGATGTACCTATAACAAAATTCGCAATGAACATTGATGCAAAAGGAGGAAGAAGTTAACTCATATCTTTTGCGTCTTCAGGACACCATAGACCAGCCTATTGCAGTGGGGACTACTCCTTAATCTACCACAATGGTAAGGATGACTTTGAATGGATTTTTGTATGAATGGAAAGTCTTCATCCATTTTATATTGGCTAGGGAAAGACTACCTTCATGGTAAGAGATGTGGGCAGCTCTTCAATAGGAAGAATTAAGGAGGGATCTAGTTAAGGTCAACCTCAATGGCAACAGTGGGAGTGGCATGAATACCAAGGAGGAGGAGGAGAACACATCTCTAGCATCAAAGGGATAGCAAAAGTAGAAGTGGAAGAAGGATACTGCAAAGGTAAAATGTTTCAGATGTGATGAGATGGGCCACTTTGCATCCCATTGTCCTTTGAAGCAGAAGGATAAGGATGAGAAACATGATCCTAAGGCTTCTACAGCAAAGATTGATGAAGATATGTTTTCCATGAGTGCCCATGCATCTCCAGGAGGGAGATGGCACAATATTGAGCTATAGTCAGGAGGGCTACGTGTTGGTATGATCCATGAGGAAGTCCACCTCTTAGTTCAATTCCTTGCTATGGGAGCCCTGTTGGAAATACCAAGAGGGGGGGTGAATCAGTATTCCTTTTCAATTGTTATTTTTACCAATTAAATAATTTATATTTAGAACACAAAAATGAACAATAGGAGAAAATTATTTTATTAATATAATCTTTACAATAAAACAAGTACAATATATATAAGGCTCAAATCTGTTGCCAAGCACCAACTTGGAATTTTTGTGAGGCTCCAACCTCGAGGGCACTAACCCTGTCTTGTCAAGGCACCAACCTTGGATTTCGAGGTACCAACTCCAAGAACACCAATCCTCCCAATTTTGAGGCACCAACCCCAAGTGATCCAGCCCTATCTTGTCAAGGCATGTTTGATAGTAATTCTCTACTCCCAAAATCTTCTTTACTAAATTATGTCAATTTATAGCTTTAGTGTAGTCTCCATGCTACAGCATCAATGACAAGTTGTCTTCATATGAAGGAGTCATCACAACTCTTCATACTATCCACACAAATTCTGCAAAGTTACCTCATGATGATATCAAATAGCCATCATGATCTCCAATAATGTCTCCACACAACTTCAGTGTGTCTACAATGAACTGCACTAAGCTCTGCACAAAAACCAACTCTCTGTTTCAAGCCTTTGTTCTCACTTTCACGGTAAATTATTTAGGCATGATTGCTTCTCACTATTCTTGTTGTCGCGATCTCTTACTTCCTAGAAAGAAATTCACATACACTTCAATGCTGGTGCTGGCTACTGCTCCCTTCAAGTGATGTCAAATGAAACTTTATTTTTTTGTTCACAAAATTGTTCTTTAGGTTGCGTTATGTACCTGATTAATTTATCACTGGTTTGAGCCTTTCAAAGGTTAACTCGATCAAAAAGGTTGCTCATCCTTTAGCTTCCTCCTGTCCTCCTACACCTACCGCTTGCTCTCTTTCTTCCACTTCACCCATTGTGAATTTTCCTTATTCTTTGTTATAGATGCCTGATACGCTGGACCTTTGGCTTCCTTTTTCGCTCCCTTGATCTTCGACTTCCTCTATGCTCGCTCAACCTTTTGGATTCCTTCTTCGATCGTTTCATATTTAGCTTCCTCTATGCTCACTCGACCTTCTTTGCTCGCTTGATCTTCATCTTCTTTTGTCTCTTCGAGTTCAACAGTACTCAAAAGACACACTCATTTGGAAGAGCGGCAGAATTACAATAGTATTGCATATTAAAATTATATCAGAGAGTTCCTTTTTAATATTCATACAATAGACTCATTACTTACGGAGGATTTCATAGGAGAGGATATACCCACAGGGAGGTCCCACATGCCACGTCACTACCTCAATTTGCAATCACAACCCTTTGGCTTCATGATATAACATTGTCGATGCCCCTATTTCTGACGAATGTGACATTCCAATAAGCATCTTTTGATAACTCAATCAGGTCCACAACGTATATCACAATTGCGGTCGGGTTCACAAGACTTATCGCAATCGATAATCTGGCGCTGTTAACCCTTTTGAACTTTGTGATTCATTGGATGCGATATTTATTTAAGCTGTGCAATAGTGGTGTAGCAGGTTCGCAATGCTATCACAATCACAGTTTTTCAAGTGGCATTCCTTTGTGATACATAACTTCCAATAAAGATGCAATATACTATTAAATCATGTTATAATGGAGTAGCGGGTCCACAATATTATTGCATCATTGATCTCATATTTAATCCGACAGTTATTTATCCGCCCAATCAACAAACCCAATCATAAATCCTCCATTGTTTGATTAAGGAACGCTGGATCCAATGGTTCATAATGATATCAGCTAGGGAACTTGTGTGACGCGTCACTACCTTTATGGAGCTGATAAGGATTATAAATCCTTGATCTATAAAATTTTGGGTCTGTTCCTGAGATTATCGTCCGATCATTTTGTGACTCGATATCCATTGGATATATGAGATCATCAAATCTACGGCCTTCGGGTATTTACCTAGCACATGGGTTAACAATAGGCTTAAACCCCATCATTGACTATGTTGTAAGCATTGAAAATGAGATTGACAGCTACGATTTAGTGTAGGCCTTCAGCCATGATCAAAACAAACATACACTCCTACCCCCACTATTCCGATAGTTGTGCTCATTATTTTCTTCTTTACTTGCTCCAATGACTACGTACACTCCTACACATGTTCTTTTGATAGCTTTCTTCTTGTGGCTTATCTTCTTGTGACCTCCAATAACTCTGTTTATGCTCCTCCACTGATGTGTTCCTCTTTTCTTCTTCCGATATTTCATGCAATGTCTCTGATATGGCTCTTACTCTTGTCACATGCGATAGATTTGCTTTGTCTTGGCTTGTCACTCCTATGGCTTCTCTTCACTCCTATGACTTTTGATACATTGCTCTGATAGCTCTATTTATGCTCCTCCACTTTTTTCTTCCTATACATCCAATATGGCTCCTCCAATGTTTTCTTCTTTACTCCTCTGATATTATTGTTGCTCCTTGTTCCTCTGATAGCACTTACCCTTGGGCATATGCGATAATCTGCTTCCTTGATGGCTTCTGATGAGCTCTTCCTCTTATTCTTTGACTGCTTCTATTATTGACTTCCAATGGCTTCCAATGTCTTTCCAAAGACTTCCTAATGGATTTGCTCCTTGGCTTCTTTCTCATGTTTCTTCACGGATCTGCTCTGTTTCTCCTTCGCTTCATATCATCCTTAAGTATCCTATAATATTTCCATATTGACATCAATGACAATCTAGATCAATAATCTCCCCCTTTTTCATTGATGGTAATATTCTTCTTCTCCCCCCCCTTTGACATCAATGGCAAAGGAGTGCTCAGGGACTCCCCCTCTTGAACTGCTCCCCCTATCAAATTGCTTTTGTTCTTTATGAGTACTATATCTTCATGGGTATGTTACTCCCCCTGTCATAGTGCTCTTGTTTTTACTCAAGATAGAAGGATTGATGCCTTATCATCAACTTACACATTATACCTTCTTCATGTCTAAAAAAAACTACTTTATCATGGCTTCAACAATGCTTAAGGATGCTCCACTTCAATGCTTCCAAACAGATTGCAAATAGCCACACACCAAATGTTCAATTCCAAGTGTTTATGCTTCAATCCATATTTTGTTGTCTCCACAGTCAGAATTAAGAGGCCTTCATAGTCTGAATCAAGAGAAAATGCCACTGAAATTTTCTTTCTTCCTATCTTTCTTCACATCAGGATTCTTTTGTATCTTTGTGTTTCTCCTTAATTTATTGAGATATATTCGACTGCACAACACTCTCCTTTCTATAGTCCTTTTTGATGAGCCATCTTTTACTTGTGTTCTTCTCAAAGTATTTGCAAGTTATCTCCACTAGCGGATTTTGATATCCCATCTGTGACTGTCTTTTAAATTCTTTTCATTGATTGACATCCTTTTGCAATTCTTCTATTTTGTTAGATACTGCTAACTGCTCTTGCTTCAAGCTTCATTCCCATATGCATATGTTTTTTGGAAAGGGACACATTCTCAAAATACTGTGTAGCTATGCTTTACTCAACTTCTGTAATACGAGTAACATAGCTATTAGCCCTATTTCTCTAGCATTGGATGGCCTTATCTACTGCTCCAATTTCTGCTTAGTTTTCAAGTGGAAAACATCTTCAAAAGAAGTCCAAAGAATGGTTGCAAGATCATGTTCTTCAATGTAGTGCTCCTGAGACATGATCTTTATTAAACAATGATTGTTAATATAGCTCATCAAGGATTACATAAGGCCCATTCATAGGTGGCTTCTGCAAGAATGCTTAATCATCATAAGCTCCCCCTAACTATATGCATGATATTCCTTTTGGCAGAGTCCCCCCAAAAAATGCTTAGATTGTCGAAGATCAGGTCAACAACATGTTTGGTTGGCTAGAGAGTTCAGGGGCTTTCGAATTGTATTTGCTTCCTTCTCCATACTTGTGTAACTTTTTATTTTGGCATGGCTCTAGGTTGAGAAGGTGCCCAAATCAAATTACAATTACGTGCCATATGACCAATATTATGACACTTGAAGCATTCTATGTTGTTCATGAATAGGAATTCATGACTTCTTGTGAAATTTCTTCTCAGAGATTGATGGGGATCATTATAAGCCCTACAATCTTTTTCCATGTGTCCAAAGTTTGTACAAGAATAAAAATCACCAAGAAATAAACTTTGGTACCTGCGAGATGGAGATTTCCTTAATGTACTTCTGAAGCCTTTCTTCCTTGAGATCCCTTGATTATAATTATTTATTCTCGCATCCTTGACATCATCTATATTTCTTCTTGGAGCACGATTTCTTCCATTGCTACCTTGACTCTTCTCATTCCCTTTCCTCGAACTAGGAGCATCAACATTTCTTTCTAGCTTCCTCACATCCTTTTTTTTGGAGCATTATCATTCTTGTTTGAGGATTCACCTTCATAGCCAAGATCTAATTTATCAAATGGGAATATTTGATGGCTAAGCATGACATCCAAGGATTAAGAGCTCTTCAAGATTTTATCCATCCCTTCAACCTTTTTCCTGATGGAGACAATCTCTTCTTCCAATCTTTCACAATCATTATTCTTCATAGCAAGTTGTTTCTTAGTTTCTTCCTTGATATTAGTAGCTTCATTTGCTTCTATTTTAAGGTAGATGATATATGACTTCATTTTGAATATTTCTTCATTTTATTTTGCTAGACTGTTCTCCATTTCTTCCTTGATTCTTGTAGATTTACATGTTTCAGCCTTCAGAAGGTTGATGTTAGATTTTAATTTGAAGATGTCTCCATCCTTTTCTTTTAGTTGACATATCATAGTGTTTCTCTCCTTTTTTGCTTCATCAACCTGTCCTTCTATGATTTCCATTGCTTCCATTGTCTTCTCAGCTCCTTGTGCTAACTTTCTTGCTTCTTGTAGTTTAGATTTGTGAGAGGAGACCTCTACCTTATACTGACCAATCTCTTCTTCAAGTTTGTTCAACCTCTTGTGCCTTTGTTCAAGTTGAATTGACAAGGTATCTTCCTATTTCTTTGCTTTATCCAATTGATATGTCATGGATATGACTTCTTCATGATCCTTTCTTTTGCTTTGATGAAATTCCTTCTTAATCTTATAAAGATCTTCATCCCTTTCTTGTACTTGAAGCTTGAAAAGATCAAGCTTATTCCTTGTTTGGTCTTCATCACTAGCTAGTGCTTTCTTATTAAGTTCCTCATTTTCCTTTTTCAAATTGATAATCTCTTCCATGGCAGTCATAAGTTTAGCAATGAGATCTTCTACAAAACCTTTTTCATTCTCTTCATCTTCTAGGTCTTCTTTAGCCTTGATGTCATAATTCTCATTTTCTGCTTCTATGATGGGTTCTAGATTTCCTTCTTGGTTTCCATCATCTTCTTGATTGGTGGTCATGATCAATCTCCTTTTGAGTGAGGGTCATGAAGTTTGTCCCATATACCATTTGCTGATGAACATTTTCCTAAGTTGTTCTTTATAGAATCAGGTAGCTCATTCAATATTTCCTTCATTTCTTTTGCATTGTACTCCTTGGATTCTCCATCCATCATGCTATCAACAATCACTGATTTCCAGATTTCAATGCCTTGAGTCTTCAATAAATTCCTCATTCTTGCTTCATATTTATTAAAGTTTCCACTTAACCATGGAGCCTCCTCAAATTGATTGTCTTCTATTTTAGTGTTAGAAGGAGACACATCTTTAAGAGGATTGGAGACTTTCTTCCTTGGCTTCGCCATTTCTGTTCTAAAGATCAACCTTCAAGCTATTAGGCCTTGAGTGAAAGTACTGGTTCTGATACCAATTGTTGGAAATAATGAGGGGGGGTGAATCAATATTCCTTTTCAATTGTTATTTTTACCAGTTAAATCATGTATATTTAGAACAAAAAATGAGGAATAGGAATAAATGCTTTTATTAATACAATATTTACAATAAAACAAGTACAATATATATAAGGCTCCAATTTGTTGCGAAGCAGCAACTTGGAATTTTTGTGAGGCTCCAACCTCCAGGGCACCAACCCTGTATTGTCAAGGCACCAACCTTGGATTTAGGAGAACCAACTCTAAGGACAACAATCCTTCCAATTCTGAGGCACCAACCCCAAGGGCTCCAACCCTATCTTGTCAAGACATGTTTGATAGAACTTCTCTGCTCCCAAAATCTTTTTACTAAATTCTATCAATTTACAACTTCACTGTAGTCTCCATGCTACAACATTATCGACAACCTATCTTCATATGAAGGAGTCTTCACAACTCTTCATACTATCCACACAGAGTCTGCAAAGTTACCTCATGATGATATCAAATAGCCATCATGTTCTCCAATAATATCTCCACACAACTTCATTGTGTCTATAATGAACTGCATTAAGCTCTACACAAAGACCAACTCTCTGTTTCAAGCCTCTATTCTCACTGTCACGGTAAATGCTTTCAGCATGACTGCTTCTCACGGTTCTTGTTGTCATGATCTCTTACTTTCCATAAACAAATTCACATGCACTTCAATGCTCACATTGGCTATTGCTCCCTTCAAGTGATGTGAGATGAATCTTTATTTTTCCCTTCACACAATTGTTCTTCAAGTTGCGTTATGTACCTAATTAATTTATCACTAGTCTGAGCCTCTCAAAGGTTAACTCGATCAATAGAGTTGCTTGTCCTTTGACTTCCTCTTGTCCTGCTAGACCTTGGGCTTCCTCCTGTCATGTTGGACTACCGCTTGCTCTCTTTCTTCCAGTTTGCCCATTTTTAACTTTCCTTGTTCTCTGTTATAGATGTCTGATACACCAAACCTTTGGCTTCCTTTTTCGCTCGCTTGACCTTTTGGCTTCCTTCTTCGATCTCTTGATCTTCACCTTCCCCTATGCTCACTCGACCTTCTTTACTCACTTGATCTTCGACTTCCCCCGTCTCTTGGAGTTCAAGAATACTCAAAAGACATGTTCATTTAGAAGAGAGGCCAAATTACAATAGTGTTGCATATTAAAATTATATCAGAGAGGCCCTTTTCAATATTCATACAATAGAATCATTATTTACGGAGGATTTAATAGGAGAGGCTATACCCATAGGGAGGTCCCATATGCAACATCACTACCTCAATTTGCAATCGTAACTTTCGGAAACTCCCGCAATCGCAACCCTTTGGCTTCATGATATAACATTATCGATGCCCCTATTTCTGACAAATGTGATATTCCAATACGCTTCTTTTGATAACTCAATCGGGTCAACAACTTATATTGCAATCGATATTTTGGTTCACAAGACTTATCGCAATCAGCAGTCTGACGCTGTCACCCCTTTTGAACTTTGCGATTCAACAGATGCGATATTTAGTTAAGCCATGCTATAATGGTGTAGCGGGTCTGCAATTCTATCGCAATCGTAGTTTTTCAAGTGGCATTCCTTTGTGATACATAACTTCCAATGCAGATGCGATATAATATTAAATCATGTTATAATGGTGTAGGGGGTCCACAATAATATTGCATCGATGATCTCATCTTTAATCCGACAGTTGTTGATCCACCCGATCAAAAAACCCAATTCTCGATCCTCCACCATTTGATCAAGGCGTGTTGAATCCAACGGTTCATAACGATATCGGTCAGGGAACTCGCGCGATGCTTAACTGCCTTTATAGAGTCGATAAGGATTATAAATCCTTGATATATAAAAGTTCGGTTCCATTCTTGAGATTAATGTCCGATCATTTCGTGACCTGATGTCCATTGGATATACAAGATCATCAAATCTACGACCAGCAGGTCTTGAAATAGCACATGGGTTAGAAACAGGCTTAAACCCCATCGTTGACTACGACGTATGCGTTGAAAATGAGATCGATTGCTAGGATTTAGTGCGGGTCTTTAGCCACGATCAAAACAAACGTACACTCCTAGCCCCACTCTTTTGATAGTTGTGCTCTTTGTTTTCTTCTTTACTTGCTCTGATGACTATGTACACTCCTATCCCCACTCTTCCGATAGATTTCCTCTTGTATATTATCTTCCCGTGGCCTTCGATAACTTTGTTTATGCTCCTCCACCGATGTGTTCCTCTTTGCTTCTTCTGATATTTCATGCGATATCTATGATATGGCTCTTACTCTTGGCACATGCGATAGATCTGCTTTGTCTTCGCTTGCCACTCCTATGGCTTCTCTTCACTCCTATGACTTCTAATGCATTGCTCTGATATCTTAGGGTTTATGATCCTCTGTTGTTTTCTTCCTATACTTCCAATATGGCTCCTCCAATGTTTTCTTCTTTACTCCTCTGACATCGTTATTTCTCTTTGTTCTTCCGATAGCACTTACCCTTGGGCATATGGGATAACCTACTTCCTTGATGGCTTCTGATGAAATGTTCCTCTTATTCTTTGACTGCTCTTGTTCTTGACTTTGAGTGGCTTACAATGTCTTTCCAATGACTTCCCTGATGGCTTTGCTCCTTGTCTTTTTGTTCCTATTTCTTCACGGATCTGCTCTGCTTCTCCTTGGCTTCATATCATCATTTAGTATCCGAGAATATTCCCATATTGACATCAATGGCAATCTAGATCAACAAGCCCAAGAGATGATGTAATTATATTTCTATCATGTATAAACATTTTGTATATCCCCACTTGGTTGGGAGATGGATGTATGTATGAGTAATTGGTGTTAGGAAGGTCATACTCACATAGTTGAGTTATAAAGTCATGTTATTATTTTGGAGATATTTTTGCAGACTCTTCTTGTGCTTAGGGCGATCATGGATGGTTTTAGTGCGTCTCAGCATGTACAAAGGAGAGCTCAATCAAAAAAATCAACATATACTCAGGGGGAGCATTAACAACATAGGGAAGAGAATATCTTGGTCGACCATTTGTCCTTGATGTCAAAGGGGGAGAGTGTCTTGGTGTTGTTGTTGCCATCAAGTCCAAAGGGGGAGATTTTTGGCATTATGATATAGGTGTTGTCCTTGATGGAAACTCACTTAGATGAAAATTCACAGTGCAGCAGGTCAACCGAAAAGGATTACAGATCAGACTCCAAAGAATGAAGAAAGAGAGGTATACACTGATTCACTTTTTCCAAGGTGCGTATACACATGGTTTAATAGAAAAAAGTAGCGTATAGTGTATACACGCACTTTCTCAGGAGGAAAAGCACATACATGTTGGAAAACCAAGTTTTTTGGTCCAAGGTATTAGATCCAAGATATTTTGGTCGAAGGTAATCGGTCCGAGGCATTTGGTCCAAGGTATGTTTCCTAGGTATTCGGTCCAAGGTATTGGGTCCAAGGTATCGAGAAAGGCCTAAGAGTATATAAGGAAGAGAAGATCATTAGGCTAAGGTGTGCAAGCAATGAGATTCCAAGGAATACTTCTATTTGAAGTATATATTATGTTGCATGGTTATGTTTGGTATCAGATCTGAAATATTCATGTGCACCTTGAGTTCAACATTGGATTAGGACTCATGAGACTTGAAATGACTTATTCTTGAATGATCTGATATTGGTTGAGACCAGATTCTATGTTTTCCACCTGTTCTATTTGTTATCAATCATGATCTGGGTTTTCTGATGTCTGGACTTGCAGTAAAGTTCTCAGTCAAAATTTACACTTCTATATGCAGGTTCGTCTTGGCCAAAGGATGTGTACACATAGGTTTGAAGGGACATCTTTAGGTGACTGAGTGCTGGAAGGAGGGCCAAAGTACCTTGTTGGACGACTGCTATAACTAGGGACTGTTCTAGGCTAGAAAACACATATATATTATCTTGTAATAGGCCGAGTAAAGGGACCTTCCTATTATGATTAGGTTTTAGGCTTGTAGGTACTATTTTGATGGCCAGACATGTTGTAGGTTCCTCCTCTAATAGTGAGATCACTTAATTTGGAAAGGAGAGAAGGCCGCATAATTTAAGGTGTTTTTTTGGGCATGATTATTGGGTTGTTGTAGGTTATAGTGGGAGCCCTAACTAGTGACCAAAATATTGTCCATGAATAGAAGTGCCAAATTATGTATTCTTCTCCATTAGTGACTTGTTTTGGATTAGTTTGATAGGAGAGGTATCTTCAAATATCTTGATGAGAAGCTCCTATAACACACATATCAACATTCTACATGTTGATTATAGTCTTGTGTGTATCCTAAGACTATGGATCTTGTTGTTGGGATAGGCCATAGGCCATAGCCAACAGTGTGGGAGTATGGTGCAGTAATGGCACATGGGATAGCAGTGTGGTAGCATGGTGTAGCGTAATATGGCAGCATGACATAAGTAATGTTGTGGCATGGTGTTTACTGGTGCAGCGCTGGTACATAGTGCAATAATGCCACATGGGACAACAATAATACATGATGCAATATAGTGATGGGTACAATCATGATTAGTGAAGCATGATGAGATGTTGCATAGTGATGATGTGTGTAGCATGTTGCAGCACAGTGAGGTGTAGCATGATGATGAGGAGCAACACAATGACAAGTGCAACATAGTGAGGTATAGAATGATGATGAGGAGCAACACAATGATAGGTGCAACATGGTGATGGAGTCACCTTGGAGAATCAGTTGAAGTAGCATGTCTTCAACTAAGTTCAGCTACCTCATGTATCATCTTCTTAGAGATGATCTATGATCCTATTTAGATAAGTCAAAGTGTTGAATTTGTTGTAAATGTACTATCTCTCTCTCTCTCTCTTTGTTGAACCGTTGAAGAAAATTTAAGAAGAATTGATCAAGGTTTTCCCCAGATTAGGGTTTATCCCTCGCTAGCGCCACATCTTGTGCCCTCTTGTCTTGGCTTCTCTTTTGTGATTTGTGTTTATGTTATATGTACAATTTACTATCATGCTAATGTGATTGCTAATCTAGAAAAGATATTGAGCTAATGGTGAAAATTGAAATAAATTGCTCTGAGCATAGAAAATACCTAAAATTAACATGGTATTAGAGGTGAGGTTATGACAAATCCCAAGCAAGAGTGAAAGAGAAATCACCCAATACAGTTGAGAAAGGACAAAATTCTCAATGGATTCCTCATCCCTCTTCAAATTCACTAAGGGTGAAGTCGAAGAAGAGAATATTATCATAATGGCATAGCGGAAGCTTCTGATGGCCTACCTTAAGATCGCTTCAATGGGAAGTTTGGATCTAAGGGTGGAAGGAAAGGCAGATTCCTTGCTTGCAACAAGTTTGGCTATTATGTGAAGGAGTGTCCAAATGATAGGGACACATCACTTGATGATCATAACAATCATTCCAGGGACATATTTAATGATCGAAGGAATGACAGGTAACGCAGGTCATCAAGGAAATAGACGACTCTTCAAAGAAAGAAAGGAACTCTAGGTATGAAGAATCAAATGTAGTTTTTGGTAAGATAAGGAAGAATTATCTTATATTGGCCCTCTCCTCCAAACTATTTGGGAATCTGTCTTATTGATTGTAGCACTTCAAGCCACTTCATCAGATAGAAGGGTGATCTCTCTAATTTGGTAGAGATGGAAACAATAATGGGATTATACTTGGATTCAATGCCACCTATCCTGGAAAGGGTGTAGGGAATGTTACCCCTCAATTGAATGAGGGTAACTAGATTCATTTATAAGAATCTCTTTATGTACTTGATCGCAAGAAGAACCTAGTTTCCATTTCGACAATCGTTCATGGTTGCATTCATCAGCGGAAAGCTACGTGTTTGAAAATAGAATTTTCAAAGATGATTTTAATCATGGGTTCAGGGTTGGCAATTTGTATCAACTTACAAGTAGTCCAATGGGTATCATGTTAGTTGAGACATCCCATCAATAGCACTAAAGGTCTATATAGGGCCCTACTCGATGTGAGTCAGAGGGTGACATGGATGCCTGAACTCAAGAAGAGCATGAGGGTACATGTCTGAAATGTACCGAAGGAAAATATTACAAGGGGACCATTCCCTTCATGTAGTAGGTCCACAGGGTTGGAACAACTCAGGTGAAAGAAAGCCCTCTATGGCTTGAAGAAAAACACCCTGGGCTTAATATGAAAGGATTGATAGCTTTTCGATGAAGTTGAAATTCACTAGGAGTGAAGATAATCCAAACCTTTGCTTGAAGGTTGTGGATGATATACCTCTCATACTGGCACCTTCTGAGGATGACCTCTTTCTGACAGGTGCAGACCCTCTCATTTGCAAAATTAAGAGGGAGTTAGATTCCAGAGTTGGAATGGTGAACTGTAAGCCCATAACTGCCTCGATGGATCTTAAATTTCAGAAGTTATGTGGTAGGGATACCGGACCTGATTTGGGAAATGCCTTTGAGTTTCACAAACTCACACTAGCATTGATATTCTTGGTGAACTCCCGTTCGGATATACATTTTGAAGTTAGCATGGTGACCTCATATATGGTTGAGCCTCATTAGATTGGTGCCATGAATCTTCTGAGATATCTTCGGGGCACAATATATCATAGATTGAGATACACTACTCGAAATATGAAGCTCAATGATTATTCGAATGCTAACTAGGTAGGTAGTATGGAGGATCGCAAGAGCACATCTAAGTGCTAGTTCTATTTGGTTTCTGCTTCGATATCCTGGATGAGCAGGAAGCAGAAGTCGGTTGCTATAAGCATCGAGACCAAATACGTGGCTACAAGTATGACCTCGTGTGAAGTTTCCTAGTTGCAGAAGCTCTTTAGTGAGTTATTTGAACACATGATAGATACCACCGTGATCTTCTGTGTCAACTAGAGGGGGATTCGATTATTGAGGAATCCCTTATTCTATGAGTTCTCCAACATATATACATGAGGTACCACTTTATCTGGGATATGGTACATCGATGAGAAAGAAGGATCCATCGCATTAGGATTGATGTGAAGGTCATAGACATTCTATCGAAGCCCCGGGGAAAGGTCGAATTTATGACTTTCCATAGTGACTTGTAGTCATTAAGAGACCTTCTTATGAGGGTCCTGTATGATGATTGTGTTGATCTCTAAGAGCTCCAGGGGGCTTCGGGTACTTCTTGTAGAAACAAGTGGCCATAGGGCAACTCACCCTTCCCTAGTGGTGTGATGTGTACAGGGTGATCGGTTCATCCTTCCCTTGTGATACCCCATGGAGACTTATGGACAGGATGAGTGATTTTCCTATCGAGGCATCCCACCCATACAGTTTGGACTCATGGGAAGTACCTCTCATTTGGCCAATGAGTATGGAAATGGGGTTAGGGACCATAGTAGTACTGATGGATGCATTGTGTGTCTACCGTATTCCCTATTCTAGGATGACTGACATTGATCTGGGATCAATTGGAACTGAATTTGGGTCAATAAGAGTGATATAGCTCACTTTCTCTTGGAACTAATTTGGGATTAGTATGGGTGGTTTGAGACACTCTCTTTTGATATTGATCCGATATTAGTATGAGTGATTTGAGACACTCTCTTGTGATATAGATCTGGGATCAATGTAACTAACTTCGGTTCAATAAGAGTGAAATAACTCACTCTCTTTCGGAACTGATCTGGGATCAGTAAGAGTGGTATGACACAGTCTCTTCATATGGGACTGAATTGAGGTTAGTAGAGAATGATATGAGACATTCTCGATCAGTTATTCTTCTTCATGGTTCAATAGAGCAGATCAAAGTAGTGCAGGGCACTGACGGCAGAGATAGTACAGTCTAGCCGATGGATCAATGGATGGAGTTCTCCCTAGTTGAGAGGGAGTGTTAAAGTTGGAAACTATGGCCAAACTCCATGTGGGTCATATTATTTATGGAAACTGATAGTTTTCTTGGTCCCTCTCATCAAGAGGTGTAGGATTGATCTAAAGATCATTCGATTCGGATAAGTATTCATGAAGATATGAATTGATTTGTGTTATGGGACAATTCATCAACGTCAAGCAACAACCAAATGAACCCCATGTGTGCTCAACATTTTGGTATAAAAGGAGGTGACTTGAGTGTCATTAGGACACACTTCACTCTTGATTTCTCTCCAATCACATTGGCTTTTAGTGGAAGAAAAATATAGGAGGATGAAAACCTAGATGCAGGAGGAAAGGGGGCTAAACAAGCTACCCTAACCACAGTCCTAACGAGGATTATTTAGCCACAATTCTAGGGAGGTGACCCCTACTTCCATACATTGCACAACCTTCCCTCTACGCTGCCGAAAGGCGAGGTATAGCATGGTGAACAAGGTCTATTCATGCTACCCAAATATGCAGGTATATCATTCCCTAGCTACAGTAAGGAAGACAAGCTAATGAGGATTTGAAGGGATGTTTTTAGGTGGACGAGTGCTAGAAGGAGGGCCAAATTACGTTGCTATAGGGATGTTATAATTAGGGACTGTTTTAGGCTAGAAAATGCAGGGAATTCTCTTGTAACAGGCTGAGTAAAGGGACCTTCCTGTTGTGATTAGCCGCAAGCCTATGGGTATTGTTTTGAGGGTCAAACATGTTGTAGGTGTCTCCTCTAATAGTGAGATCACTTAACCTGGAGAGGATAGGAGGCCACATAATTTAAGGTGTTTTTGTGTGTGATTGTTGGGTTGTAATAGGTTACAGTGGGACCCCTAACCAGTGACCAAAACACTTCCCATGAATTGAAGTGCAGAAGTATGTATTCTTCTCTATTAGTGACTTCTCTGGGGTCATTTCTTTGACTTGTTTTGGATCAGGTTGATAGGAGAGGTATCTTCAAATATATTGATGAGAAGAAGCTCCTATAACACATAGATCTACATTCTACATGTTGATGATAACCTTGTGTGTATCCTAAGATTGTGGATCTTGCTACTGGGCTAGGCCATATGTTGTAGCCAATAGCTATAGTGTGGCAGCATGGTGCAACAATGACACATGGGACAGTAGTGTGGCAGCATGGTGCAGCAATGGCACATGGGACAATAGTGGCAACTTGGTGCAACATAGTACGACAGTATGAAAAAATTAATGGTGTAGAATTGTGTTGATTGGTGTTGCACTCGTACATAGGGCAACAATGCCACATGGGACAACAATGGTACATGATGTAGTACAATGATGGGTACAGTCATGATTAATGAAGCATGATGAGATGCTTCATGGTGATGATGGGTGTAGCATGGTGTAGCACTGTGAGGTGCATCATGACGATGAGGCGCAACACAATGATAGGTGTAGCATGGTGATGGAGTCACCTTGGAGAATCAGTTGAAGCAACATGTCTTCAACTGATTTCAGCCACCTCATGTATCATCTTCTTAGATATGATCTATGCTCCTATTTAGATAAGTCAAAGTGTTGAATTCTATTGTAAATGTACTATCTCTCTCTGCTCAACTATTGAAGAACATATAAGAAGAATTGATCAAGGGTTTCCCCACGTTGGGGTTTGTCCTTGGCTAGTGCAACATCTTCTGTCCTCTTGTCTTGGTTTGTCTTCTATGATCTATGTTTATGTTCTATCTGCCATTTAATATTATGCTAATGTGATTTCCAATCTCGAGAAGATATTGAGCTAACTGTGGAAATTGAAATAAATTTCTGTAAGCATAAAACATACCTAAAATTAACATCTTTCCAAACTCACATTTAGACATGTTTAAAAACAAATTTTATTTCCTCAAGACATATAAGACTTCTTTCACATGCCAAACATGTTCTTCATGATATTTGTTGAATATCAATATTTCATCTACGTAGACAATTTCAAAATCATCAAGAAATTTCTTTAAGACATCATTCATAACTCGCATGAATGGTGTAGGAGCATTACAAAGCCTAGATGGCATAACCAGTCATTCAAACAAATCTTTCTTTGTTTTGAAAGTGTCTTCCATGTGTCTCCTTCAATGATCCTAATATGATGATATCCACTTCTCAATTCCAACTTAGTGAAATACACAACATCTTTCAATTGATCAGGCAAATCATCAATTCGAGGAAGAGGGTAGTGATTATTTACTATAATCTTGTTCAAGGCTCTGAAATCTACAGACACATGCCATGTACCATCTTTATTTGATACTAAAACAATTAGTGACCCACATGGTGATGTTCTTTGTCTGATGACCCATTTGTCAAGAAAGTATGGATTTGTCTTTTGATTTCCACATTCTCCAAGATTGACATCATGTGCATGCTAATGTTTTGAAGAGGACAATCTTGTTGAAATTGGATCTCATGTTGGATACCTCTTTTAGGAGGCAATCTTTTGGGCTCCTGAAACATCACATCATATGTGTTAACAACTTCATACAAATCATATTTTAACTTTGCATCACATCCTTGGAAAGCTTCATTTTCAACATTCTCTTTAGGTTTGATCATCAAGAATACAAATTTGCTACTAGCATCGACTAACCTCTTCATTTTTCTAGCATTGACAAGTGACAAAATCAACTTCTTGTTATGTTCTCTAACAATGTACTCAACTCCATTTTTAAACAAGTAATATTTTTCTCATGGATATGAAATATGACTCTCCTATCATATAGATATGGTCTTCCAAAAACAATACCATGCATATCAAGTGGAATGACATCAATCTCTACCTCATATATAAAGTTTGTAGTGATCGAAAATCTTAATTTACATCTTCTTGTCACATGAAATTTTTCATTGTCACATATACATCCTAAAGGATATGGTTTAGGATGAGGAGTTGTTTCCAAACTCAATTCCTTGATTGTGTCTTCAGAAATGAGGTTTTCTTGTGAACCACTATAAAAAAGTATATCTATCTTGGTATGTTTTGAAATAACTCTAATGTGGAAAATCTATATTCATTATTTTTCATGTTGAGTTTCATCGAGGTTACTACCTGAATAACTAGCACTCACAATAGATTCCTTACCTTTCAATGCCATGGTAGTAATCTTTGTTTCATCTCCATAGTCAAATCCTAAATCATGTTGTGTAGTTGCATCAATATTTTGTCTTCCCTTGTTATTAAACTTTTTGGGTCTCATTTCAAGATGAAGTTTCCAATAGTGATCTTCATCATGGCCTTGCTTTTAACAATGTTTACATATTATTTTTTCTCCCTCTTTATTGACTGAAACATTCTTCTTCCCTTTTCCTTTGAATTTCCCCTTTCCTTTGTCTCCACTTTTAAATGGCTTGTTGTTTCCTTATTGAGGAATATTCATCCCTCTTGCTTCTAAATGAGTTTCCCGGTAAGAAACTTCATCTAGTTTGGTAGGGTTAAACGTGAGAATTATGTGTATCAAATAACTATGCAATCCTCTAATATATTTTAGTAGAGTATCTTGAGAGGATAAACCTATACACAAAATCAAAGATATTTTTCTAAATTCTTGAGTATATAGCTTTGTACATTTTGACCTTTAGCTTGCCTAAAGCTTTGCCACTCCATAATATATTTGTTCATGTATTCTAATGGATAAAAATTGCCTTCCTATTGCAACAACAAAATCATTCCAAGAGGATAAATCCTTACCATGTTTCTTCATGTCCTCGTGAGTTTTGACTTCCAACCAAATAATTTTTGCACCTTCCAATCTAAGAGAAGCAAGCTGAATTTTGTTCTCATCATCCTTGATTCACTGTATCCTACAATACACTTCAATGTGATGAACACAATTATTTGATTTCTCAGCATTTACCTCCCCATTGTACATAGGAAATTCAAACTTTATATCAAGCTTAAGAAAAGGATTTTTACCATGTCCCTTTGGAGAATTTGGATGTGTTTGTGAAATGGTAGAAGAAGTAGAAGATAAGGATGAAGATGAGGATGGAGGTGAAGTTGATGGTTTATCACCATTCCCTCCATTCTTTTTTAGGGACTTGTTCCTTTTTCCTCCATCTCCTTTTGGAGGGTTTGAGCTCTCTCCATACAATACTAAATTCCTCTCTTCATAAATAACCTTAATCATTTCAGAAATCTCAAAGAATTCTTGTATGAAAGTTCTTTCATCTTCAAACATCCCTTTAGGACCTTCCTCATGTGTCATGGCTATTGAATCTTGAGATGTGTTTCTTTGCCTTGAAACAATTTGAAATACTCGCTCCACAAGTTCTCCTTATTCTTTTTTAAGCTTCAACCTTGTAAGCATAAGAAAAGAACTTGCAAAAAGAATTAAAACTTCACAATAAATTGATGCCTTGATACCAAAATTGATATGTAAATGAAAATTGAAGGTGATATACAAATTGACAGTGAAATTTATGTGTTTTTGGTAATGATCAAGTCACTAAAGACATAAAAAAGTGATTTTTAAACATCATTAACAACTAAATAGAGACAATAAACCATTTCAGAAATAGATAACAAAAAAACATGATAAAGGAGTTCACCCCTCCCTTGGTACAACCTCAAACGTAGGGCCTCTTTCATTATGGTAAAACATATGTATTTACATGAATTTGTATTGCTACGAATGCAAAACAAATGTTTCCAATGGATCCATAACTGTCAGAAACTCCCATATGGGTTCCTTCTACACCTCATTTGGCAAAAAATTGAGAAAGTTCTGCATATTACAAGAATTTCCCAAATTCCATAGTAATCATCCTCCAATTTTACCCAAACACAGAAGCAACATGCAAATCTGGCCTACAATCCTACCCGATGAACTAATTTGTCAGACAGTTAAACTATCCATTAACCCACCAATTTAATAAATTGCATTCATATGGGGGCCATGTTGGGTTGTGTTATATTATTTCTATGACTAGCCCATGTAGTTAACTGACGGGTTAGAAGGGCGGTGGAGCCCCCACTTTCGTTGCACCGATTTTGTAGCAAGGGGAGTCACAGTGGGTTTGAGGGTTGCAATTAAGCCCACTCTATGGGGTCTGGGGCAACGCCCCAGAAAATTTTGGTTTTGGACCCTATGTTAGGTTGGGCGGACCCATCTATGGTTTTGTGCTTGATTTTCGCACATGGTTTTGGACGCGATGGCTTTCGGTCCATGGTTTTGGACGCGATGGTTTTCGGTCCATGGTATTGGATGCTTCGGCATGTATAAATATGTATTATAACATTGAAAGGAACATAATGAAAAATCAAGCTAGTAGTCCCAGTTTTGGGATCCAAGGGAAAATCTCTGTGCATATGTCTTTTATGTGTTATGCTCTCACTATTGTTTATTTTCTGTGTTTTAGAATTTGTATGTAGGTAATTTCTGTAAGGGGTTAAAACCTACAATTTACATGAATTTGTATTGCAAGGAATGCAAAACAAATATTTCTAATGGATCCATAACTGTCAGAAACTCCCATCTAGGTTCTCTCTACACCTCATTTGGCAAAAAATTGAGAAAGTTATGCATGTTACAACAATTTCCAAAATTCCATAACTAATCATCCTCCAATGCAACCCAAATCCAGAAACAACATGAAAATCTAGCCTACAATCCTTCCCTACGTGCGAACTTTTTAGACAGTTAAATTGTCCATTAACCCACAAGTTTAATAAATTGTGATCATATGGGGGCCATGTGCCTAGGGGTTGGGGCTGACGACACACCGCTACCAGTCAGGCCCCCAACTACGTAACACATGGTCATATAACTGCCCATAGAAACCGAGCTGTTAACAAATTGTGTGCGCACCCTAAAAATCAAAGGGGCTTGGTCACATGGTGGGCCATAGGTCCTTGGGTTCGCTGTCGCTCTGAGCACTGAGGGCTGGCCCCCTCTCTCTCTACACTCCTGGTTGTTTGGCAGGTCATATGACCCCACGTTGGCCCCTTTACATCTCCGCCAATGGTTCTTTGCAAATGGATTTGGCATTGTGGTTGTGATCATGGGGCTGGGGCTAAGCCCTAGCCCAAAATCCCACCTCATGGTCATGTGGGTGCGAGGACTAGGGATGGGGCTTGAATTCCTTTCTTCATAAAGAACCTTAATTGTTCCAGACATCTCAAAGAATTCTTTTATGAAATTTCTTTCATCTTTAGACATCCCTTTAGGACCTTCTTCATGTGTCATGACTATTGAAGCTTGAGATGTGTTTCTTCTCCTTGAAACAATTTGAGATCTTGGCTCCACAAGTTCTCCTTCTCCTCTTTTAAGCTTCAACCTTGTAAGCATAAGAAAAACACTTGCAAACAAAATCAAACCTTCACAATAAACTGATGCCCTGATACCAAAATTGATATGTAATTGAAAATTGAAGGTGATATACAAATTGCAAGTGAAATTTTATGTGTGTTTTGGGTAATGGATCAAGTTACTAAACACATAAACAAGTGATTTTTAAACATCATTAACAACCAAATAGAGACAATAAACCATTTCAGAAACACATAATAAGAAAACATGATAAAGGAGTTCACCCCTATCCTGGCCTACATCTCCTAGTCCAGCTTCCAATGTAGGGCCTCTTTCATTATGGTAAAAATAAATATGTGTCTACATAAAATTTTATTGCTCAGAATGTAAAACAAATGTTTCCAATGGATCCAAAACTACCAGAAACCCCCATTCTAGTTCTTGCTACACCTCGTTTGGCCAAAAATTGAGAAAGTTATGCATGTTACAAGAATTTCCCAAATTCCATAGCTAATCATCCTCCAATTCGACCCAAACCTAGATTGAGCTCCCCAAACCGAAAACTGACATGAAAATCTAGCCTACAATCCTACCCGATGAGTGAAATTGTCACATAATTAAACTATCCATTAACCCACGAGTTTCAGAAATTTCATTCGTATGGATGCATAGGGGTCAGGGCTAACCACACCCCCTACCAGTCAAGCCCCCAACTACTTGACACATGGTCATATAACCGCCCATAGAATCCGGACTGGTACCAAATTGATCACATGGCATGCCATAGGTCTTAGGGCTAGTCGTTGCTCTGAGTGCTAAGGGTTGGCCTCGTCTCTCTCCACACTCCTCGTTATTTGGTGGGTCCTATGACCCCATGTTGGCCCCTTTACATCTCTACCGACGATTCTTTGCAAATTGATTTTTCATTATGGCTGTGATCATGGAGCTAGGGCTAAGCCCTAGCCCACAATCCCGCCTCATGGTCGTTTGGGTGCAAGGACTAGGGTTGGGGCTTGAATTCCTCTCTTCATAGATAACCTTAATCATTTCACACATCTTGAAGAATTATTTTATGAAATTTCTTTCATCTTTAGACATCCCTTTAGGACCTTCTTCATGTGTCATGACTATTGAAGCATGAGATGCATTTCTTCTCCTTGAAACAATTTGAGATATTGGCTCGACAAGTTCAAACAAAATCAAACCTTCACAATAAAGTCATGCCCTCATACCAAAATTGATATGTAATTGAAAATTGAAGGTGATATACAAATTGCAAGTGAAATTTTATGTGTGCTTCGGGTAATGGATCAAGTTACTAAAGACATAAACAAGTGCTTTTTAAACATCGTTAACAACCAAATAGAGACAATAAACCATTTCATAAACACATAACAACAAATCATGATAAAGGAGTTCACCGCTTTCCTAGACTACATCTCCTGGTCCAACCTCCAATGTAGGGCCTCTTTCATTCTGGTAAAAAATATGTGTTTACATGAATTTGTATTGCTCATAATGCAAAACAAATGTTTCCAATTGATCCAAAACTGTCAGAAACCCGCATTTGGGTTCTTTCTACACCTCATTTGGAAAAAAATTGAGAAAGCTATACATGTTACAAGAATATCCCAAATCCCATAGCTACTCATTCTCCAATTTGACCCAAACCCGGCTTGAGTGCCCCAAACCCGGAACTGACATGCAAGTCTGGCCTATAATCCTGACTGGTGAGCGAATTTGTCAAACAATTAAATTATCAAATAACCCACCAATTTCAAAAAAAATGGTTCGTATGGGGGCCACGTGCCTAAGGATCGGGGCTAGCCACCCACCCGTTCCAGTGAGGCCCCCAACTACTTTACATGTGGTCATATAACCACCCATAGAAACTGGGCTGGTGCCAAATTGTGTGCGCACCCAGAAAATCAGACAGGCTTCATCACATGGTGAGCCATAGGTCCTAGGGCTGGCAGGCACTCCAAGTGCTAAGGATTGGTCATTGCTCGGAGTGCTAAGGGCTGTCCCCCTCTCTCTCCACACTCCTAGTCATTTGGCAGGTCATATGACCCCGTGCTGGCCTCTTTACATATCCACGAAAGGTTCTTTGCAAATGGATTTAGCATTGTGGTTGTGATCATGAGGTTGGGGCTAAGCCCTAGCCCACAATCACACTACATTATTGTGTGGGTGTGAGGACCAGAGACGGGGCTTAGCCCTGGACCCCACTTCCAATGAAAAATTATGCTCACCTTCAATACAAGTTGAAACCTTATGTTATCAAGAAACACATGTGTGGTGCTTTGGTATGGCTCATTCTTTCTTGGTGGATGGTCACAAGTTCGATTCTTCTGAGTTCCCTTGGCCCCTTAACAAGATTTTGATGCGTTTTCTATAGGTGATGGGGTAGCCATCCATTGGCCCATGTGTCCCTCCAACATTAGTCCAAATCAATGAATCCTCGACCAGTTAAATTGCACCCTTCAAAAAAAACAAACAAGAGACACTTGTAAACATACCATTGGCCAAATTATAGGCAATCCACTACCCAATCACCTGCATAGTCAGCGTACGAACATCTGACTAGGCGTACCTGTAGAATATGAAATGAATTATTTCAAGCCAACTGAGAAGCCAACAGTACTATGAATAAAAATACATATAAAAAGAATAAAACAATTAAGAAACATAGTTACTGTGTAAGCCAAAAAATGTTGCAAATCTCATATATTAATTCAGCTATTAACTACATTCTTATATAGTAAAACTATTACTAAAATCTACTCAACTATTACTAAAATATACTCTGAAACAAATCTACTGACATTACAACTAATTTCTAGCACTAGTGCAGCTAACAATTTGCTGCCTTAATTTTGCAGAGAACACTAAATAGAAATTTACATAACTGATTAAGCATTATTCCCAACACTCCCCCTTAATGATTAATGAGGATTTACTATCTTATCTCGTAGTGCTAAAAACCGATCTTTTGCAACTGCTTTGGTGAAGATATATGCTAGTTGATGGTGAGTATTTATATGCTTAAATTCAATATCCTTCTTCTGCACCAAATCTCTAATGAAGTGATATTTCAGGTCAAAATGTTTTGTCGTGCTGTGATGAACTGGATTCTTTGCTAACTTGATGGAACTTACATTATCACAATAAATCACTGTAGGTTGAACTTGTTTTTCTCCAATTTCTTCCAAAATTTTTCTAAGCCAAAGAGCTTGTGTACCTGCTGAGGTAACTGCAACATACTCCGCTTCTGTGGATGAGAGGGCAACAATGCTTTGTTTTTTTTAGCTCCATGTGATCAAACCAAAACCAAAAGAAAAACAATTTCCAGATGTGGACTTACGGTCATCAAGACTACCTCCCCAATCTGAATCACTAAATCCAACAAGATTTAACTTTTCAGAATAGTAGTAATGAATACCAAAATTTAGAGTGCCTTTCACATACCTTAAAATTCTCTTGGTTACCTTCATATGTATTTCAGATGGATTTGTCATATACCTTGAAACAAGTGAAACTGAATATGTAATATTAGGCCTTGTGTGGGTTAGAAATATCAAGCTCCCCACAATACTTCTGTAAGTTTTCTCATCAATTATATCAGCACCATCATCTCTACATAACACCTCTCCATGAGCACTTGGAGTAGGGGATGGATGGCAATCAAGCATATCAAATTTATTTAGCATATCCTGTGGATACTTTGTCTGAAAAATGAAAATCTCATCCTTACTTTGATAAACCTTCATTCCTAGAACATATTTCATGATGCCTAGATCTTTCATCTAAAATTCATTCATCATAGAAACTTTGAATTTATCATTCATCTTAGAACTACTACCCATATACAATAGATCATCAACATACAAACTTATGATTAAAATATCAATACCTTCTTGTTTGTAGTAAAGGGTAGGATCATTCTTACTTCTCTCGAATCCATTTTCCTGAAAGTATCCATCAATCCTTGCGTACCACACTCGTGGTGCTTGCTTAAGGCCATACAAAGCCTTCTTCAACTTGTAGACATTATTCTCCTTTCCTTCCACTTCAAAACCTTGTGGCTGCTCCACATATACTTCCTCTTCTAAGTACCCATTCAAGAAGGCACTTTTCACATCCATATGATGTATGCTCCACTTTTTATGCGCTGCTAATGAAATCAACATTCTAATGGTCTCTTGTCTTGCTACTGGTGAAAATGTCTCTTCATAATCAATTCCATACTTCTGTGTGAATCCTTTAGCAACTAATCTTGCTTTGTGTCTTTCAACACTCCCATCACTGTTAAATTTAGTCTTATAGACCCATTTGGTGCCAATCTTTTTCTTGTCATGTGGAAGGTCTGTCAACTTCCAAGTGTCATTCCTTTGAATGGAATACATCTCTTCTTGCATGGCTTGCATCCAAACCTCATTAGTACATGCATCTTCAAAACATGATGGTTCAAATTCAGCCTTGGCTAATAAAGCAAAATTTACTATCTCACCTATTGGGCTTTCTTCATGTGCTTGATTTGCACTCCTCTCATAAATATCACTCAATATTCTTACCTTCCTTGTAGAACTTGGAGAAGAAGTTGGACTTGAACTTGATGTTGAAGAAATTGATGAAGGGCTGCTTGGTGGAGTTAAGCCACTAGTTACAGAAACATTAGTTGGCTGCTCATGATCATTATCAACAACTATATCATCATTCAAAACAGATTTTGTCTTCTCAACATGGCCTTTTTGATGACCATAAACTCCCCCTTCATAAAAAATTACATCTCTTGAGACAATAAGCTTGTTAGTTAGCGAATTATACAATTTATAAGCCTTGCTTGTCTCACTATACCCAATAAAAATACATAACTCACTCTTTGCATCTAACTTTTTTCTATTCTGATCAGGTGCATGTGCATAAGCCAAACAACTAAAAACTTTGAAATGATTAACATTAGGCCTTTTTCCATACCAAGCTTCATAAGGAGTCATATTTTCCAGTGCACTGGTGGGGCTACGGTTGAGGATGTATACTATTGTAGCAACTGCGTCTCCGCAATAAGTGTTGCTCAATCCCTTAGTTTGTAGCATGCATCTTGCCATTTCAACCACAGTACGATTTTTTCTTTCACCTATGCCATTCTGCTGGGGTGTGTATGTTGTAGTATGCTGCCTCCTGATTCCATTCATATCACAGTAACTCTGGAAAGCTTTTGAGCAGAATTCTCCCCCACGGTCAGTCCGCAAACATTTGATCTTGCACCCTCTCTCATTTTCTACAAGGGCTTTGAACTTCGTGAATGTATCGAGGGCTTCAATTTTGGCCTTCAAAAAATATACCCAACAATTTCGTGAGTAATCATCAATAAAAGTGATGAAATATGATGACTTACCCAAACTCTTAGTCTGCATAGGACCACATATGTCTGAATGAACAAGCTGAAGTGGGTAATGAGCCCTCCACGCACTTCCCTTTGGAAACATTTCCCTTGCATGCTTTCCTTTAGCACATCCTTCACAAACCTCCTTATGCTCTTCTACCTTGGGCAAACCAGAAACTAATGAATGTGAGGTTAGAAACTTCAAACTTTGAAAATTTAAATGCCCATACCTGAGATGCCATAGCCAACTTGAATCCTCATAAGCCATATTAGCAAGATTGTTGTTATGTTCATCAAACCTCAAGGGAAACATCCTATTTCTTGTCATAGGCACAACAGCGATCACCCTATTTCCCTTATTCTTATCATAGATAGTGCATGTCTTATTTTCAAAGACTACTTTATAATTTTTCTCACAGAGCTGCCCAACGCTCAACGAATTATGCTTCAATTGTGGAGTATAATAAATGTCATGAATACTCTTTGTACCTTCTTTTGTTTGGACCTCCATAGCTCCTTTGGCAGCAACCTCCAATGATTTATCATCACCAAGCTGGATCTTAGATTTGAAACTTCCATCCTTTGCTGAAAACAACTTCTCATTCCCTGTCATATGGTTAGAGCATCCAGAATCTAGGTACCAAACATCTTTACTAGTATTTTCACATTTGGCATAAGATAAAAATAAGTGATCTGGAGAATACTCACCATTTTCTTGAGCATAATTAGCATTTTTACCTTCTTTCAATCCGCATTCTCTTTCAAAGTGACCATACCTATTACAATGGTAACATTTAACATTTCTCTTATCAAATCTACCTCCACCTCTTCCTCTGTAACTACCTCTTCCACTTGAGCCACCTCTTCCTCTACCTCTTGAATAATTTTGGCTTTGCCATTTACTTTGACCTTGATGGCTTTTGGTACTGCTGCTACTTGCATCTTCATTATTTGTAATTTAGAGGAAAAAGCTTTCTCTACAGCTTCAAAACTTTCCTTCAATCTTTCTTCATGAGACATCAAAGATCCAACCAACTCATTAAACTGTAGTTTTGTCAAATCCTTACTTTCTTCCATGATTATTGCAACATGATTCCATCTATGTGTTAAAGATCTCAATACTTTTTTAATTAAAATTTCATTACTTACAGCTTCTCCAAGTGTAGCCATTTTATTGACCATATCTTTGACTCTCACACAATAGTCACTGATACTTTCAGCTTCTTGCATCTTTGAATTCTCGAACTCTCGCCTCAATGTCTAAAGCTTGACCACCTTAACTTGATCACTACCTTGGTAAGCTTCTTGTAGAGTCTCCCAGGTAGCTTTGGCAGTTTTTTCTCCTGATATTCTTGGAAATAAGCTCTTATCAAGAGCTATCTGAATGTGAAACAAAGCTTGAGCATTATTCTTCCTTGCTTCCTTTCTTGCTATTCTTTCATTAATTGTAAGAACATTCCAATCAGCTGGCTCCTCATATCCTGATTCAACAATCTCCCACAAATCTTTTCCAATCAAAAAGGTTAGCATCTTAATGCACCAATAATCATAATCGTTGCCATCAAATTCTGGAACTAGCATCTGGTTAGAATTCGACATGATTAACTTTGGCGAAATTCCAACAATACAACTTTAACCCAAAATAATTTTACTTGCTCTGATATCACTTGTAGAATATGAAATGAATTATTTCAAGCCAATTGAGAAGCCAACAGTACTATGAATAAAAATACATATAAAAAGAATAAAACAATTAAGAAACACAATTACTGTGTGAGCCAAAAAATGCTGCAAATCTCATATATTAATTCAGCTATTAACTACATTCTTATATATTAAAACTATTACTAAAATCTACTCAACTATTACTAAAATATACTCTGAAACAAATCTACTGACATTACAACTAATTTCCAGCACTAGTGCAGCTAACAATTTGCTACCTTAATTTTTCAGAGAACACTAAATAGAAATTTACATAACTAATTAAGCAGTATTCCCAACAGTACCTCCAACCGAAATTTTAAAATTTTTGTTGTTTGGTAACTCAATCAGAACATGTTATCGAGAGCATAAAATATCAATTTTGAGTGAAACAAGTTGCGTTGGATTGAGGTCACTGAGATCTACGCATTGGTGTAGGTTTGGTGCATTTTCAAGCATTTTGAATTTTGAGCACTATTGATCCCTTGGATTAATTGATATATAGGCACTATATAGAGCATTTAAATTTCTCCATTTTTAGGGAAGATGGTTTCCAAATTCAATCAAAATCTTATCTTTCTCATTATTCTTAAAGAAAAATTCACCCCTTAGTTTTA